>VBVR01006100.1:0-10834 GCA_011638315.1 Tetramorium parvispinum
ATTATATACACATAATTTAATTATATATATATATACTAAATTAATATATAAGACGTACAAAATATATTAAATTTTACAAAATATAAATAATTTTGAAACATAACTTCACGCGGCTCTCTAAAATTTAATGAAACAAACACTTGTGTTTGTGTTAAAACAAGAGCACGATATTGAATTAACAAGATTAATTCCAATTAAACTAATGCTGTACATTATCTTTTTTTTCCACGTACGCGAAGAAAAAATAAATGATAACTTCGCTGATATCGGGGATGTTTTTCCCTTTTGATAATGAACACGCAAAAAAAACCCCGCGATTGCGCGTATCCGGAGAGTAATCCGGAGCGCCTTGCGAACCCTCTTACGTATATATGTATGCGTATACATCTACGTGTGTGTATCTTATAATTAGTTAGTAGTAATTATGCATATGATGCGCGCACGTAACATAGGTTTGTCGGAACGCGTCGCGCGTTCCAACTGATAAATAGTCAGCGGAGCGCAACTCGCGTTTCCTTCTTCTTCTTTCCCTAAGCGTCGGACGCTTAAATACTTCTACCTTCGGCCGATCGAGAACAAGCGGTGCCTTGTCATATGTACAAGCTTAACGAAATAATGATTTTCTTTCTTTTTTTTTCCCCCCCATGCGAATTAATCGCGACGATCGGGGCTGGATTTGGCTAGTCCGCCTCACAACGGCACGAGGCGGATATTAAAGGGCGGGGGTGAGGATTAAAAATTAATTATAGCGCGCGAATTACAGACGATATTTTTATCCTCCTACTGAGACATATGCTGTCGCACAATAAGATACAATTACGTAAATTACGCAAATCTGCGTCTAACAGTTTTTTTTTCTTTTTCCTAATCGAACGGAATTTCGCAGGTCGCGCTTGTCCAACAGATCCTCCTAAAGCTCTGTAAATCCTGACGCCTGATTTCGTAATTTTTACAAGTGGGGCAAGTTTCTATTCGCGCACTGATTTCGCAATGTAAAAAATTCGTAGAGAATGAAAGTAAGAGGGGACAAGAGGGTTACGAACGAACGAAATCTCTCTTCTATATAAATACGTTCGTATGTCTTGCGTATTAAGCACATGCGCCAGAATGTCTCGCGATTCAATTGTGAAGATGGGAAAGCTTAATGCTACGCGTTAATGCTTATTATCATCGAGTGAGCATAAAATATATATGTGTACATATATATACATACAAATGCATATAATTTATATATAATATAAATTTATATTATTTATATTTTATATTATATATATTATATATACGTAATTTATATACATATATAATCCTTATATAATTATATATCATATATGTATATGTGTATATATACGTACACATGCGTGTATATGTGCGCCTAGTAACCTTTTTCACTCGGTTCCGAGCAAGGTACGCGCGAGATGTGCAAATAACGTTAAGAAATTAAGGGATACATTTTCTCGTTTATTTTTATAGCCTAGAGACATCATCTTATAAAACATAAATCGCTAAAAGCGATGTAATTCACTTAAATATATGTATATATTCGGTATTTCTTTATACTATCGAGTTTTTTTTTTAGGGGAATAGGCTTGGGGGATGGGGGGGAGGGACAAACCGCGATCCGGCGAAAATTTGCTAGTCGCTTTGCTTTCTTTCCATTTATATATAAAAAAAGGAGTGCACAATATCGAATATGTTCTACGAATACACATAATGTCTTTGACACGATGCTGTAAAATGTAAACGTGATACTCGATGAATGACATTATCATACACTTATGAGAGAAACAAGTTTGTGTTACGCGTATTATGTTCGTTAAAGGGAAATACAAAATTCTTCAGCTGCCTGCTCCAAGAGTTGGTTTCTTTCCCTTCCTTTCCCTTCTTCTCTCCTTTCTTTTCTTTAATAGCGTAAACTATATTCGCGTTCTCATTCTCACGAACATGACCTACATATATACAATAGCGTAGTAATCAGCTTCTCGCATGCCGAAGTTGGCGCGAAACGCCTCGCTACGATCCCGTGTTCATTAAGGGATTAATCACTGCACTCCGTGCTCATTACAAATTTAAACGGTCTTCCTTTTCTTTTTGTCTGCACGAATTCACTTGCTAATTCCCTACTCCAAACGTCAGAATAAATTTCTACCTAAACGAAATCATCTCCCGTTCTTGGTTAAAAGCCATCCGCAATTCGCGAACTTTTCTTCCAATCAATTATCTCTACGGATTATCACGTCCGAGTGCCTTGCACGAACTGGCACGCAGAGACGAACAAGCTAGCGGTGTGGATAAAAAGCATTTTATCGATGGCAAAACGCACGCGTATGATCGACTCAGGACGCAGCCTGTCGAATCTGCGTACGGTTTTTAAGTTAACACCACTTTATATCAATCACAATTGTGATTTAATACGCATGCGATGTATATCATCCTATATAAAATATGTTCCCACACTCTCACATTTATACCGCATATGTGTAAAAAATTTTCCGTACCGTTTACACTGTTCTTTTTTTTCCTTTTTTTCATCATTCCTTTTTTTTATCTTACTTTAAGTCTCCTGGCTTCTCGTTAGAACGTAAAATTCACTAGATACATCGTCAGCGGGAGATGTACTCCACTCATGGACCGGCACGCGTTGATGGTGGCGATGATGACGACGATGACGATGGTGTCCCGCGGGGTTAAAATACATAGTCAGGGCCTGCCATATCTATTGCCCATCGGAATTTATCCCTCTGAGTTTTGTTGTAGATCTTCTCAACCGGAACATTGTTCTTCTTACACCTGATAAAGCATAGAAATTTTAATACAGATATATGGAAGATGAAAATAATACAAGAAGCAAGTATTAATATTAAGAAAAGATATTTAATACATAGCATAGTATCAGTATTAGTAAAAAATATAAGAAATATAGTAACGAAAATTTAAAAAAAATGAAATAATAAATTGCAAATGTATGAAATAAAAAGATAAAACTAAAGAATGTAGAATATAATAAAATTATGAAAACTAAAAAAGAAATATATACTTACCATGCAACGGAAATTCTGGGATCGAGATAATTCAACTTGGAGGTACTCAGCGCAATCTCTTTGTTCTCTTCTCGGTCAGTTGCCTGAACTTCCAGTTTCGTCAATTGATCCTTCAATCTTTCCAATTGTTTCTTCTTTTTTTCATATGTCCTGTAAAAGCAATAAATTCATATATACGAGCACGATATAAAAACACGATATATAAAGCCAGAGTTTCCTAACTTTTTTAATCGTGTTAAAAAAAATAAATTATACAACAAATTAAATTTGTCAGGTGTGTGTCATAAAACAACTTGTATACATCTAAGTAATAAATTATTCAAATTAAAATTATATCAAAAGTTCTTATGTACGTGTGTAAAATTAAAAATAAATAATTAAAATTAATAAATAATAATTTACTTCATAAATAAGTTATTTATTTATTATGAATTTATTTATATTATTTATTATTTTACTTATATGTATAAGCGCATGTAATGCAACTGAACATACACTTTTTCCTTCACCGAGCCATGTTTTGCGTCCCTTTTGGCATCCTTTACTTGCAGCTCGCACTCGGCTATCGCCTCTTTCTTCGTATCAATCTTTACCTTTAGGTTCTCCATGGATTTCGCGTGTGTTTTTGGTACAGAACGCTGATGGTTACACAATATAGCAACGGCGCGATTGGCTCGATTATACGAGAGAATCTTTTCCGCTTCCGTGTCGTTCGGATCCGTTAGTTTGTCAAGCTGCTGCTGCAACGTCCACGATGCGTTATAAGTTCTGAATACTTTGGCGGTAAGACCCTCCATCAATTCGTTCAGATGTTTATTCATTACGGTGGTGTTGAGACGATCGAACAGATCATCCCCGGGCGATTTATTTTCCATGAAGAGTTGCAAATTTTTAAAGACGCGCTTTTCCACCGGCACCTCATTGTAATATCGAATGGAATCTTTACCTGTGAAATTAATTCCATAGAAATCACGTATTATAATATTAAAAAATGAAATACAATTGTATTTTAATTATATATTATATTATATATCGCAATTGATGACACACGGCTCCAGGCTAACGCGAATGATTAATAACATAAGGGTTTTGAGTTCAAATCCCAATGTCTCCTCATTCCGTATATCCCATTTTTTGAACGTTTACCAATTGAACACCCACTTCTCTTCTGTAAGCCTATACTCTAACTCATAACAACAGTTCATTATTATTATAACAACGTCATTGCGCAGTATTTTTATTATGTGAAAAAGCTGCGAAACAACATTATAACGATAACGAACTGTCGTTAATAGTTACAGAGTAAGCTTACTGGAGAACAGGACTTCCTGTTCTCCTATCTAATAATCGTAGATTGGAGAAGGCGAGGCACAATGGACCTAATCTGAGTCAGTGCAACAAGCAGGCTTCGTTGAGAACCGTTCCTCTTAGCATCATTATTTATTAAATATCACAATTGTAATAATTCAATTATTACCTAAGAAATCAAACACGACGACGTATTCCTTGCCATCCTTCTGCTCATGCAGCTTGATATGCTCCACTCGCAACGAGCAACAGCCCACAGTGTCCGCCTGATCCTCGTCCTTCTCATTACCAGCTCTGAGAGCCAGTTTGTCGATGAAATACAGAGCGACCGCACGCTGTCTAATGCGCATCTCCTTGCTCTTCCAGTCCTCTCGATACTCGGCGCGAATCTTATCGATCGATGCCGCCAGCTTCCGCGCCGTTTCGTACTTCTGCCAGTCCTTCTCGCCCTTGAGCTTGCTGGATGGATTCAGCATCACGTACTTCACCTGGCCTTGAATGTTCTCCGTCCAGGAGGCAAGCCATGTGACGTTGGAGTCGTGTCGCACCTCCCTCCACTTGTGGCCGGACGGCGGTTTTGGTATCTTCGAGTCCTTTGAACAGTTGATGAGCACATCCTCTGGCAGCACTCGCTTCTTCAACTTGCCCATCTTGGGATGCTCGCCGCGGCCCCTGAACAAACCGGGCGGCTCGATCTTGAAATTACCGATCTTCTCCTTATGGCCATCAATCGTACAGAAGCCATACTCCTTTTGTGTCTCCTCGTTTTTCTCCTTAATCTTCTGCTTCTCCTCCTTTGTCATGGCCTTACGTTCCTCACTCTTCTGCATAAAGTATGCGTGCATCTCCTTGAAGTTGCATTTGGATAGATCGACGATCTTGGCGCGCTCCGACTCAGTCATCACCTCTCGCCAGTCATGGAAGAAGTTGTTGTTAAACACATACTTGGTTGTGTAGTCATGGTCAAGCATGCGCGCATAGAAGGTTGCAACCTCCTCCGTCTCCTCGCTTAGCTTCATCTCCTTGCCGTTGTAATAAAACTTCACGGTAGGGGGTAAGGGTTCGTAGGGTGGCGCAAATACTGGTCCCTTGTGTTCCAAGAAATGCCATTTCGTGCCATCGCTCTTCTTCTCTTCCTCCCACCTAAATTTTAGCGTTAAATTATGTTAAATAATGTACAAAGAGATATTAAGTCTCAGAACGGTGAATGTATTAAAAGAGTAGAAGATAGAAATTCAAACTCCAATGTTAGATCCAAACTAGTTACTACAGACATAACCTCAAAATCGAAGGTTCCTCTTTCGTTTTGTTAACTATGTAATTGCTGCCAAAATTGAATAAACTTCTCGTTGACAAACGGGCAATTGCAATTCTTAAAAGACTCCGCATCGCATTCGCCCGTCTTTCGCATTTTTTATTCAAAAATTAACGAGAATTCGAAGTGTGAGATGTCGCAGAAAAACATAAACCACGCGACACGTAATATCCAATTTTTGAAGCACTAAAAATCTTTTTATCTCTAGGAAATAAACGCTTCTATTGGATAACGGACGCACGTGCACCGGATGATGTAACGGGGGATTTTCACTCCACATGTTTAACCGAAATCTAATTGGATTCGCTCCCTAGGGACTTCAAATAACGATACTTTATTCCCTAAAAATCGAAGCCTCCTATTGGACGCGTACATCAAATGCGGAGCAAATCCCGTATCAGGAATGCAAAAAAAAAATAAAATAAAATAAAAAAATTAAGAGGCGTTTACGTGATCGTTTATGCGGAAAACTTCGAGTGTTCATACCATTTCCAAACTTCCTGCTGCTCATCCTCTTGCTTCTTCTTCCTTGGACTGTCGCCTTTCCCTTTCACTTTTGTATTTTTTTTCTTTGGTTTCTACAAAACGAAAAACATCTCGGCATGAAACATACTATTTTACGATCAAAATTAATTTATAAAATAATGTGGGAGAAATCTAATACCTGCATTTCTTCAGGTTCAGCGTCAGAATCGTCATCACCCGCGTGTTTTCGTTTCTTCTTAGTCTTCAGACTAGCCGATTTTTTGGATTTTTTGCGCGCCGACAACGGAACGTCTTCATCCTCGTCAGACTCGATTTTTCTCTTCACACTTGGCAATACCTTTGATCTCGAAGACTGTATCAATATTTAATTAAACGATTCTTAAATTAAATAATGTCTCTTTAAAAAAAAAAACTTTCCTTTTTCCTTTTATATTTAAAATAAAAATTGATAATTAAAACAAAATGTACCAGTGGTTTATCCTCTTCAGAATCATCTTCCGTCTTTATAGTTGTATTGTGAAGATCCGACAATCTGGTGTCGTTTCCATCCGTCGAATCCATATTAGCTTCCTCTTTGATCGGTTCATCGTCATCGTCCTCCTTGATATAGAGCCGTCGTTCGCCACCACTGTCGTCATCATCATCTAAGTCCAGTTCCTGAGGAAAGACCCATTTCAATATCTCGTTCTTTATTTCTCAAAACACAAACCAAATCTTCTCTACCTCCTTTATCTCGTGCTTAATTTCCACAAAATGAAAATCATTAATCGAGTGATTCATCTTCGATTCTTCCTTTACTTTAACCTCCTCCTTATCCTTCTTCTCCTTGTCCTCGCGATGCTTAGCTGTAATTTAACCACGGGCGATTAAAAAAGAGCAAATTAAATATGGAGGTAAATATATTTAGATAGTCCTACATACATTTGTCCTTATCGTGGCGGTGGCGATCTTTGTCTTTTTCATGGCGGTGCCTATCTTTGCCACTGGACGAACTTTCTCTGTGCTTGTCTTTATCTTTCTCCGACGAACGATGCTTCTCCTTATCACCCGATGAGTGAGAAGTGGAATGTCTGTCCTTGTCCTTATCCGACGAGTGCTTCTTACCGTCTTTGTCCTTCGAAATACTTCGGTCCTTGTCTTTGTCGCGCGAGCTAGAGTTCAAGGAACTACTGTGTCTATGCCTATCTTTATCCTTGCTCTTCGAGTCCTTGTCTTTATCCTTGCTCGAGCTGTCCTTGTCCTTAGAACTGCTGTGATGCCTGGCAGAGATACATCAGACATATATCGTCATCGAACATCATTAAATTAATATTTTATAGACACCTTTCTTCTTATATTACCTGTCTTTGTCTTTGGAGCTCGAGCTCGATTTGTGATGATGTTCCTTGTCCCTGCTCCTGTCCTTATCCTTTTCCTTATCCTTGCTGGACGAACTGCTACTCTTGTGCTCCTTGTCCTTACTAGACGAGGAACTCTTCTTCTCCTTGTCTTTATCTTTGTTATTGCTGCCATCATGCTTCTCCTTATCTTTAACAGAACTGGAGCTATGTCTGTGCTTGTCCTTGTCCTTATCCCTATGCTCGCTTTTATGATTTCTTTCCTTATCTCTGCTCCGATCTTTGTCTTTGTGATCCGATTTGTGAGAACGTTCTCTATCCTTGTCTCTGTGCTCCGATTTGTGTTCCCTTTTCTTGTCGAAACCGTTGGACATGCCATTGATATGATCTAAGAAAATCAAGTACAGAAATGAAGTACGTAAGAAGAATGCGGCCAAGATGCTCCGCAATTTTTCTTCATTCAATTTCTCAATTAATTTTGTGATAAAATTAAAGATAATTATGAGTAGATTATAAATATATAGGTATATAGTAGATGTACGTTTTTATCATTCTAAAGAAAATGGGCTCCAAAATTTTCGGAAAGAAAGACGGGGAAAAAAGTTGAACAGTGGCAAAAATCAACATGGACACGTGAGAAAACAAGAACAGGACAAATGAGATAAGGATCAGAATGAAAACAGTGAGATTAACCAAAATAAAAATCTTGATAAGTTAATTGAAAGCATATTTTGGAGTTCATTTTCTTTGAAAAAAAAAGAGACATTACATACCATATATTTTTCTATTCGTAACTTTTTTAATTTTATCACAAAATTAATTGAAAAATTGGAGAGCCGATGGCTTCTTGGCTACATTCATTATTAATTTTATTTATATATAAATAATTGTATATGTTATGTGATATATAAATTTTTTGTATCACATAAAGTAAAAAATATATACATATGTATATCTTACGTAACTCTACTCCTTATTTTTTTAGATAAATTAACATTTATTTTGTTATATTTTATATACATGTAACAACTTGCGTCTCATTCAATAATATATTTATTGTTGAATGAGATTTAAAATTTCAAGGGAAAATATTTCAAGAATATTTTCATTCAACTCCAATTCAGTGAGGTTCTCAGCGGACAAACGTGCACTAAAATTTTTTTCACGGAAAAAAAAGAAGACTAAAAATCGAAAACTCGCGTATTCTTTTAAAGTCTCAATCGCATGTGACTCATTTGTTTTGGAGATCTTTATAAGCGTCCGTGCGACATTATCACCTACGCGTCTTCTCGAAAGATCTCGAGTTTCCGTCGTCGGAAAAAAATCGCGAGTCTGAAACTTCCGGGGAAAGGCGAAATTCGCGTGTGCGGCTCCGAGAAGGAAGAGGCGATTTCCGGCGGCTCTTCCCCGTGTGCGGGACGAGACACGTGTTCGATTCCCCCCTGCCCCGTGTGCTCGTCGCGGGTCCTCCGGGCGACTTTTAATTCACCCACGTTCCCGCACTCGTCTCCCCCCTGCGATCCGGTCGACTCGCGCGGCGCGGCCGGATAAAAGAACTCACCACTGTGATTCCCGAAGACGCCGCCGCCGCCGCTCTCCTTGGCCTTCCTTTCCTGAAACAGACGAGCATCCGTTCAGCGCGGAAGGAGCGCGGACGAGGGTGAGAGCCGTGGGGGGAGGGTGGGCGCGCGTCCGAGCCGACGCGCGGAGACTCGCGCTCTCGTGTCCCTCGGCGTACGGCCGTTCCGCCACGGTACGGACTTAGTCGCAGACGCCATTTTGGGACTTAGAAAAATTTCGCGTCTCGGCACGGTCGCGGCGCGCCGCGGCCAACAGGCGAGAGGGCAAGCCCGCACGGCCGCGCGCCTACGCGGCCGCGGACCGCGGAATCCGCCACTTACCAGGTCCACGCTCATCACCGCCGCCTGCTCGAGCTCCATTTCCCCGATCGCACACCACGGCACCTGTACAGCGCGGCCCAGCGACGGACTGCGGCGCGAGACCGCCGAGGTTCAGCTGCGCTGCCGACAGAGTGAGGCCGAAGCCGAGCCGAGCGGATGGCTGGCTGGGGCACGCACGCACGCACACACGCTGCTCCGAGAGACGGAGGAAGAGAGAGACGGCGAGTGCGCGCCTTCGTTTGTGCCTGCACGCCGCCCCGTCGTCCTCGTCGTCGTCGTGAATTCGTCCGACTCCGAGCGAGCGAGCAAACGAGCGAACGAGCGAACGAGCGAACGAGAGAGAGAGAGAGAGAGAGACAGAGAGAGGGAGTAAGAAAGAGAACGACGGCACCCAGCTACCGAGCCGTCCCACGTCCGGCGAACGACTGCTGCGCGCGTCGCGACGCCGCGCGACCAGCCTAAGTGCCAGAAACGCGCGACCGCGCATGCGCCCGCTCGCCCCGCTCCCTCCCGGCTACGCGAGCCAGACGCGATCCCGATCGCGCGAGCCGATCCGATCCGTTTCGATCCGAGGGAGTCATTCACCGCGAGGTCGATTGAAACCGGTACGGTCCCGCAGGCGAGTTCAATACTCCAAGACACGCGAAGATGATTCTATTTCTCGCCGCCGAGCAGGGGAGCCCGCGCGCGACGAAACGCTTCGTCCGAAGCGAAATCCGGTTGGGCTGTACCGATCTCGATTGCCGATCGATTCGTGGATTCTCGATCGACAGATTCTCTTTTTTTTTTTTTTTTTCTTGCGACGGAGATGTTTATCACTCGCTCGGGAAAAATGACTGTTCCAGGAACGGGATTTTGCAAAGGGGGTTAATCACCGGGAATTTCCGAAGTAGATTGCAATATCGTCGGAGATAAATGGATATTATTCTCGTTCGCCGCGCGCGAGCTTTCGGATTACAAGAAACGCGATAATTTTGAAGCCCGTACTTTTGCGGTTTTGCTGAGAGGAAATTTATAAGATATCCCTTGTCGCCGCGTGCCAACTATTTCGCTTGGTTCAACTTCACGCTGAATCGACTCTGTTAAATTGTGTTCGATTGTACGTTCGATTACTATAAATTGTAATTCACGATCTTTGAAGCATCGGCGCGAAGAAACTGTTTTGACCTTCTTTTTATATATTTGAAAATCTAAAGTGTGGTTTCCGCAACGCGTTTTTATTTTCTAAGAAATGTGAATTAAAAGAATATATACTTGCGTTTTTTTAAATAATGTCATTCTTGTGTGATGAATAATTTATAGTAATTATACATAATTTTTTACCTAAACATATATAGCCAATTATATATAATTATATTATAATTTTACTAAATCTATCCGTAAACATGTACAACTATAATATTATGATTATATCAATTATATAATTAGATAATTATATAAGAAATATAG
>VBVR01006101.1:0-10832 GCA_011638315.1 Tetramorium parvispinum
TGTCCAGCTCTAGTGTGTGTATATATATATATATATATATATATATATAATATCTCGGAGAGAAATATATATATTTCTCCCCGAAATATGTAATATATTGTCATTCCTATGTATAATATTCGAAAAATTTATATTCAGGATCAAGGCAGTTTGCAACTGCGAAAAGATGCGACAACGGGAAAAGGGAAGGGAAAGAAGCATCCGTTAAGATCTCCTCAACCAGTTCGTCGTTTGAGACTTCGCGGCGATTGGTCCGATACCGGTCCTGATGCGCGTCCAGAAAGAGAAGGAGGACGTCGCAGTGGTACAGGTAAATTGATTTCTCTTGTTTTACATCTGACTTATATCTTGTGCAAGAAATTCCAACATCATAACATGTCGCTCGTCAGAAATTGCTCAGGCAAGACCGGTATTGCATACATCCTTGATGCAGAGGATGACGGATGTACTCAGCAGAATGTTGAACGACCCGGCCACCCGTGCTGCTTTGAGTGGTGGAGGTGAGGATAGTTTGGAAGGTGTCATCGAGCAGCCAGAAGGTATCCAGAACGCTGAGACTAATCCTGAACTGAATGTAGAGAGGAGTAACGACACGGTTGAATTGAACGCAGAGCAAAGCGATACTTCTGGAACTAGTGGTAATACAACATAGATACTTGGGATACATATATTTCGATGCTTGATTTCTATTAAAAAGTTTTCTTTTTTTTTTTGTTAGAAAATATAAGTGTGCGCGCCGATAGAGACGAAAGTATAGACATGGACGAAACGATCAATGTTGAGAGATCCCAAACGGGAACGATCGAACAATCTCAAGAATATAACCAGCTAGCGTCACCGAGTATATCCGCTAGTATGAATGATAATGTTCCTATGGAAATTGAATCTAGTCAAAGCGATCAATCGCAAATCACTTCTGTAAGATCTACAAGTAGTCACGACAGAACTGAGCACGATAATGCATGGAATCGAAATAGAAATGAAAATGAAACCTCACGTGCAAATATAACTAGTAAACAAGAGAATATGATGGAGAACCTTCAGGATAGATTGACAACGATGCGAGATGGTTTCCTCGAAAGGTAAAGTTTAAATCTTTTCATTGAGATCCGTTAAATTTAAAAGCAAAACTTTTTTGTTCTCTGAAATATTAATATATGTATATTTTAACTGAGACGAAAATGTAAAGATGTGAGAACGAGTATATGTATCTATCTATTATGTAATTTAACAGACATGGTAGTGAACCTGCTGTGAGTTTAACGTATTCTGACAAAAGCTCAACTAGTGCCACGATATCACTTGGTGTCGCTGACGAAATGACTCGTGACAGTTACCATCCAGGTGAGTAGTTGAAATTCTTGCTTAGCTCAAAATATATATTGGTATAATTGATGTTATACGGCAACGTTTTGTTTATCAGGCCCATCTGGAAGTAGCGTTAGAACTCTTGACGCGGGCCCGAGCACTAATCGCAATCATCATTACAATGACGAAAGTAAGTATTATCATGATATAATCACTCTATTTAAAAATTCTTTTTAATCGCTTCGTAAAATATATACATATATAATATATACACACGTGTGCGTGGCATTGTTGCAGAAGCGAAAGAAACTGTGTATGTTGATAGCGATGACGAAGATATCCAATCAGGTGAAAGGTCTGTTGAAATTACGATAAAGATTTTATTCAAATTGTTCGCATTCCTTTCGCACTCCTTGTACATGACGCGTCATTTTTTCTTTCGTATTATTTCTAGAAATGAAATTTTGTCAACGCTAAGTAATATAACTTTGATATGTATAGATTACTAAACCCAATCGAGGAGATGGACGAAGAAATTGTAAATGCTCGTTCCTCGCAAGGACACGAGACGTTTGACGATACCTATCTGACGGAGCTTTGTGTAAAACGGAAATATATGGGGCATAGAAATGCCAGGTTTGATCTATTTTTAACTCTACTCTCGTAATCTCTCACCAAACTCCAAATTGTCAATGAGAGCAACACGTGTATATGCTCTCCAGTATATGCTGTCAAATTCATGTGGGTGATTTGTATATTGTATGAAATTATTATTTAAAAATGGAGGACCCCTTCCACCCCCCATTATAGCATTATAGCATTATCTCATATTACGTAGTAGCTACGAGTAGTAGTTAGATTAACATTAATATTAAGCAATTACACCGAGAAGCTGACGAGGGACAAGGGAATGTCTTTGTAATGCCAGTTACATAGTTTGTAGTCAGGATATACCAAATCTACTTGGCGAGTTTGGTCGCTATCACCTTGAATGGCAATAATTTTAACCGAGTCCTCGTCTAATCAAAATGTACCAACGTGTAAACGTCTGAAAGATCGGAAGCCAAATCACTGACCCGAGTAGTTCCGAAAAAGCCTCCGAGCGGACTGGGCGGACTGTGCGATATTAAAGCCGCCGAATTATCTCTCTGACTATTTGCCTTTCCCCCACTTTTGACTCTAGTTTCTTTAGGACCATGATCAAGGAAGCGAATTTTTGGGGCAACGATTTCGTCATGTCGGGTAGCGATTGCGGTCACGTATTCGTGTGGGAGAGAGACACCGCAAGATTGTGCATGTTGTTGGAAGCGGATCAACACGTGGTCAATTGTTTGCAACCACATCCCTATCTTCCAATGCTGGCCACTTCTGGCATTGATTACGACGTGAAACTGTGGGCGCCAATCAACGACGAACCGAGCTTCGACGAAAAGTTTGCGGAAGACGTAAGTCCTTCCCTATTTTGAATTAAATAGGAATGGAAATATAGAAATGTACTACGGTCTTGATAGCCTTGTAATACGCGGAGAGAGAATAGAATTCGAAACTTGACGTTTGACTTTTGCTTTCAGCTGAAAAAAAGAAATGCAGTTATGTTGGAAGAGACCAAAGACACAATTACTGTACCTGCGGTTTTTATGATCAGAATGCTGGCATGCCTCAATCAGATACGCAGAGGTAGTGAACATTTATAATAGTAGATACCCTTCGGGATCACTTCACGATAATTCGCTATACTAACATATACAGGAATACATAAAACATAGGAAAAATAAATCAAATCCAACATTTTTTCGGAGTCATCCATTGTTGTGCGCAGGTATTGAATGACGGTTGGCATTGGATGATGTAAAGCTTTATCTGAGTTTTATTCTGCGTGTTCTTGTCCAAATTTCTTAGTTACTATAAGAGTGTAAATATATCGGTGAATTGACCGATAAAATAGCCATTCTTTTCTTCTTTTTTTCAGTATGCAATATTTAACTGGTATTTTGAGCGTTTTTGGTATTTTTGGTATTTTTTTAGTGTCTTGTGACTACAAAATTACAAGTTCTAATTATTTTGATATAATGTCTAACATATACATTTTATTTTATATTAGCAATGCTAATATGTTTCACACTTGCTCAATCTCGCTACAGAGTTGTTCGAAATCGAACGAGTTAGTAATGTTTATTTCTTTTCTTCTTTTTCTTAAAATTTCACTTATTGAAATTTTATTTATTTGAAATATTTTCCAGAGATGTTGTGCTATTTGTTAATTACTATTTCAAATTACGCATACATATATATATATATATATATATATATATATATATTCAGATTCAGTATTAAACAACACGTCTCTCTGGTAAAATGCTATAAATATCAAAAGAAAACATTCGGTTTACTGCCATCATTAAAATCGCAACCAAGATGTAAAGTATTAAAAAACGCTGCACTTCTTTCATCAATCTGACTGTTATTATTATTATTATTATTATTGTATACGAATGACAGATACGAAATTTACGAGTAATTTGTTGAACAATTGCGTAATGTAAAGTGACGCTGCTGCGTGCATTTCAAAACTGTGAGAAATAAAATATTTGTTTCATTAATTGGCGAAAAATTTTTGATATATGCAGTGATAATGCAATGTTTTAATCCCGAATTTCATCATTAAGCTGAGATCAAAGGAAAAGTAGTGTAATAAAATGCAACTTTAATGAATTATTTTTTAATTCTGGATACGTACATTATTGAAAAAAATTATTTCAAGCGATAATTTTTCAGGAAATCATAATTCTTCACAGAATTTAAAATGTCACTTAATGTTAATGTTAATGTTAATTAATTAACTTAGATTTAAACTTAACGTTAGTTAAAGGTTTGGGAAATATTTGTGAAATTTATTCTCTTATATTTCTTCTATATATACACAAGTGACAGTTTATTGCGAATAATGTCTTTTAGTATGTATTTATATAGCGCATAGAATATTACGTACGTATACAATATTCTATGCTGTGTACAAATATGTAAATTTTATATAATTTATATTATATATAAATTTTTATATATGATTCTATCTGCTGTATGCCTGTATATCTCTTAAAATTCATTCTAATTTTTCATATATATTACTTTCCAGCTGGATAATTAAAGTTAAGAATTAAAAATGAATAATTTTTAAGAATTAATTAAGGAGATTATGAGGAGAATTAAAAATGTTAAGAATTACATAAAGTTAAAAACCGTATAAGATCTTTTATAAATAATGTCAGCATGTGATTTTTTTATATATAGATTAGATTTTTTTCCGGATAGATTTTGAAAACATTAATTTTAAGTAGAAATTATTGCGAAAGAAAATGTAGCCATACTTTTCAAATCTTTGGAGAGTACTTTTAGTCTGATATTCTTTATGTATTAAATACAAATTTATTCTTAATTCTTAACATTTTTAACAGTAATTTTTGTTAATAATCAACATGCAGCATCGAGTCTCCCATTAAAAAATCGTGTAATTTGTGATAAATATTATCAAAACTAACTGGTATCAATGAAAGAAATGTAAAAAAAAAATTTACAGGCTAACGTTATTTATAAAAGAGTATTACATTTGCAATGCAATTCATTTTAACACATTTCTGATTCTCTCTCCTTACAATCTCCTTAAATATAATTTTTTCTGTCGAACTCGTAAGATCTTTAAAACTATGATCTTACACGTCAATGTTGCTTGTTGGCGTGAAACGAATAACAGAAACGTTACCGAAATATATTTAAAAAGACGACTGCGTTTACTGTTCATTCGAGTCCGTATGACAAAATTACACGAGTCATGTCGATTATTTTGTAGGTCGAGGTCGCAACAGGAGACGGAGCAGCGACGAGGGCGGCGAATTACGAGGTGGCTGAATCATCTTCGACGGTACTGCAAGTAGTGGCGAATAATAGAAACAAAACTCGCGAATCAATTGCGAAATTACGGCTACGTTAATGCTTTATTTATACCGATCGAATGAGTAAACATGGAAGGTCCTGAAATCGTCACACACATGAACAGATCTCGTGACATGTGATGTAAAGTCCAAGCAATTTAAATTTCGTTATTTCTAGTGAATCCATATTCTTTAGTGTATTGAGAAAAAGAAAATTTCGATCTCTGTATATACTTTACGTTTAATATTAACTATACGATTATGGCAAAGTATCAGCAAAGTGTCAGCATCTACGAATATTTATCCGAGTTGTATGCCATTGTCATACAGCTTTGTATATTTTGCAAAGAGATTGTTGTCGATGATACGAGCAGTGCAAAATGAGCATGCTAGTCGAAAGTCATTTGCAATAAAAGACATTTCGTCTTTGTTTGTACATATAGTTTCTCGTGTGTTGTTAGGATTCAAATAGGCGATGATCGCCTCTACGCTTATCGTCAAGATATTAGATATAATCTATATCCTTGGCAACAAGGAAGAATATCGACTTGTGCAATCGGAGATTGTTAAAGTTTCTCCAAGTCTCTCTTACGTCTTGTTTTCGCAAGCATAAGAGAGAGAGAGAGAGAAACTTTAACTATTTATTTTAATTATTACAATCTCTTAGGAATATTTTCTTAGTCAAGATTAAAATAGTAGAATTTCTCGTAGAATTTTATAGAATTATATTTTATGCTCACGCGAGAGGACAAACATACATAATACTGGGTTATAGCTGAATGATCAAGAGAGACGTTTTATTTTCTTCTGTTGTTACTGCAGGCACAAATATCTTGTAAATTGCACGATCAAGTTTTCACACCCGTTCTGTATGTTATTTATGGTTTACATTGATCATCGAGATTCGAGGACGAATACGACGGACGAAGTGTTAGTAATACAATTTGATCCCGTAGAAAAGGACAACATGATTCTAACGTTATTAGGACATGAAAATTTTTGTCGTAAGGCGAACCGTAACACGTGCCTTACAGATTTGTTTAGTTAGAGCAATAAAGTATCGATAATAATAATCGAGTCTACTTGGGCAGAATAGGCAGCGTTTTATGAGAAACGCTGCGGATTTTCGAAATCGACTTTATTCGTCGATTATTACTATGCCGCATCTCGCGTAACGTCGCCGCTTGTGAAATTTTAGTACGATAGAATATAACATTGTGGTAGAATATAACGATCGTTAAATGAGCAACGTACACGTAAGAATGAACATGTCTTTACAATTGTGTATTATCAAGAGGAGCTTGTTTGTAATAAAAGTGTGAACAAACGCGCAGTATAATAATGCATCGTTATTCCCTCGTTAATCCCGTCAATCCTTTTTGTCTACGCGCCAAGAATGTCACGTATAATGATTAAATGCACACATACATTCGCTCGCTCTTACACATTCTCTCTCTCTCTCTCTCTCTCTCTCTCTTTCGTTAAGATTTTGGTAGAGAATTCTAAAAATGATGGCGTTTACATTGCACCCGTATAATGCAATGAAAGTATTTTATGACAACGCTTTATCGAGAATTCAGATTGTCAAACATCTCAAACGTGAAAGAATTTTTTTATCGTATCTTAAAATCAAATCAACCTTCGATGTAGCGGATGTGTAGCGACGATGAAATATCGCGTTTTATACTTTACTGGATTGTTGATTTTAACATCTCGAATTAGCGATATAGTAGCGATAAGAGAGATGTGAAGAGAAGAAACTGAAAGCAATAACTAGATAATAAAATAAAACTACTACACGTTCAACAATAGAACCTAATTTAATAACAAAGTATGAATGCTGCATTTGTAATAAAATGAGTTGTATAGTAAAGAATAATAATATATATCATAATATATTAACTCTAGAAATAATCATAATGAGAATTGTAAATGAGCTATAGCGATTATAGTAGAAACGTATAAAAGAGCTCGCACGTTTATCCTGCGTGTTGTCCTGAATTATGTTGGGACGCCTAATTAGATGACTAATTGTATTTATCGAGAGCTCCAGAGATCATCGAATCGGTCTTTGATCTTTTCTAGTCTAACTTTCCAATAAACTCTGCTTTAATTAAAGTTTCATCAAACGCATCACGTGCTACAAGAATTTTCGTTGAATATACATATATAAATCGTACGTAAACATAGAATAAACGATACTTGCTTGATGAGTCAAACGTATTGTATGAATGTTTGCAGAGTCAGTCACTGATAAGCGGAGGAACAAGACTGAGACAATCGGTATGCGGTACATCAACAAGAATTATATCTCGTATCTTATGCATATTAAACAATTGGCCAAGTGCATCTCATTCATAAAACTTCATCAAATAAATATCACTCGAGAATATTGATGTATGTACATACCTCAATGAAATCTCTCAATGAAAATCTAATAATCTGTCGGGATACGATAATACGTAAGGATTCTACATGCTTAAGGGGATCCTGTAGCGTCCGCGGAACTGAATTTTTGTAAAATTTTGTAAAAGGATTTTTTCGTATTACTATCATAGATTTGAAAATCCTTTTAGAAAATGAAAGTATAGGCCAGGGATACGCAACTTGCAACTCGCGGGTCGGATTCGTGGTCTCTCCACGTGGTGATTCCTGGGTAGTACGAAGATGGCAAAAATATGAGGTCTAAATTTCGCTGCTGCGGTCCACGGTATAATTTTAAATTTTATACTTGGCCCACCAAAAAATTTAATTGCGTTTCCCTGGTATAGATATTAATATAACGACAAAGTTTTATGAGTGTCTGCTCGGTAGTATTTATTTTTAAACAAGAAAAATTTTTTTAATTAAACAAAATTTGTTGTTTAAAAATAAATACTGTCGAGCAGACACATATTAAAGTCTATACTTTCATTTTCTAAAAGGATTTTCAAATCTACAAAAGTGATACGAAGATATCCTTTTACAAAAATTCAGTTCCGCGGACGGCTACAGGATCCCCTTAACAGAAGTACCGAGCAATTGTTTCTATTTTTTAGATTAATATTCTATTTGCGTAAAATATTAGATTTTAAAATTATATATAACTTCAGAATAAACGAGATGATAGATGAAAAATTTCAGAATCTTATCTTTTACACTGAAAGAAAAATATAGTTACTTTTGAACTCAATCATAATTTTATAATATTTCTAACAAGAAATATGATTAACTTAACTATAAGCATCATGATGTTAACCATAATTAGCATTAGAAATATTATAAAATTGTGGTTGAGTTCAAAAGTAACCATAATTTTCTCTCAATTCTCTCTCAAGAAATAGATAGAATTAATCTAAAAAATAAAAACGATTTGAAATGGTAGGTATGTCTAATATTAAAGAGATAAAAAGAGAAGCTGACAGGAAGCTGACATTCGAGCAGCTTTAAGTAATACGACTTGCAATATTTTAAAGTAAGAAGAAAGAACATCTTATTCCACACACACACGTTAGCGTATATATCGGAATAAAAATGTGCGAAATCTATAAAAGTTAAAATCCAGTTTTATTCATATTTATATGCACACGTAAATAACTGTTATTTCGCTTTTATATAAAACATATGCATTTGTTTCAAAGGCTCGATGGCGATGTATATACCTACACAAGTACGTCTTTGTTTCTGTCGCATCTTACAAAGCTACCGTCTAACAATAAGTCTCTCCAGTCGGAATGTGTAAGAGAATTCAGTGTACGCGCAACAGCCTCCACGTGATATAACTGACATCGTCCTGAGACAGATTGCGAACATGTGAGCCGACCTTTGTGTGCGCAACACAGTTCGATACCGTTAATGGGAGCTACGTGGACGGCAAACAAAATCAATAACGGCCCTTAACGGCCTTGATGGCCGCCTGTGTTTTGAAAAATAAGTCCTGCCCGAAACTACCCTCCTTCCAACTTTTCGCAATGGCTCGTCCGGTTTGAAAAGTCGTCCGTGGCCTTGAAGACATTTACGCCGGAGGTGGCCGGTCATTTTTCATTTGCCTGTCAGACCGTTTCTCAGAACTTCATAACGTCATTATGCCGACTCAAATTTTTCACGAGAAATGATTCCGTGCATTTGAAGCATCGCAAAACTTTATGGACAAACTTTGAAATTATACGAAGTTTAAACAAAAATTTTTTGAGTGCCCTATCTAATAAGAAAAGAGCTCCCACGCAAACGTGATTGCAAAGATACTCTCTTTCTTTTTCTGAGAGAGCCATTACAAATCAATTACATTCTGCCGATTGAACAAATCCTTAATCTTCATTAAATTTCAAGTTTGGTAATTTATAAAAAACGCGGACGTTTAGAACGACGATATTTGGCGTTGATATTCAAAAAAAGATTAAAAGGTGCAAGAAGTAAGGCTCGGTCAAATTTCCGCTAAAAATCGATTCCAAATTGACACAATTCTTAACTACACATCGTGTATATATCGTGTATGTGTAACTTCGTGACATGTGTGCACATTACACGAATATTTCCGAGAAATTTTTACCTTGCAGTTTACAAATTACAAAGATATTGGATGCGAATGGAATAAACGCGATGGTGAACGCTTGGTCGGGCTTTGCGAGTTGTCGCGACAAATTTTCACGCCACGAGAGACACGACGAGAACTCGCGAAAAATAGGAATTTTTAAGGACGAAAGCATGTTCCCGCTTTCATCGGGGAGTACATTCCGGAACGTTTATGATGGCGCGTTAGCGAGCGAAAAACACGCTTCGCTCGAAATTAACCAAATGGTCCGAAAAAACTAGGATACCTCGCGAGAATCATGTTGTGCACGCGTCAAATTTCGCAGAAATTAACGATATAATGCGGAAGGTAAAAACAGCCGCGCTTTTAATAATTTTACAAATGTAACCTGGGCGACGCATATTATTAAAAATACATATATAATAAAATACAAGTAGCAACGCGCGAAAGCTCGCTATTAAATAATTCAACAACGAAGCGATTAAATATTCGCCAAGGAAAAGAGGTCGGATGCAAATTGAGTGAGAAATAAAACTTTTACCGGCATGTGCTTCTTTGATAAACTGCACGATAATGCTACGCGCAATTCCATTATAATTTTTTTTTTTCGCTAAAAGTGGCATATCGCATGTAGCTGGTATCCTCGTGGCACGAAGAAATTGACATTACATTTTCATAATACAATGTTATGTGTACGGGATGGAAAATAATCATTTGTGTAAGCCTCGAACGGAATGCGTCGTGCGATATAAAATTTGTGCGTGTATACTCTCTAAATTTCTTGGAGTGAAATCTCACTCCAAAAGAGTGAGATTTCACTCTATGAAATAATGAAAATACTGCCAGTCGAAATAAGTGAAATTTCACTCTTCGAAAAAATGAAATTATTCACTCTTTATTTCCAGTGATTCTTCAACTCTAAAAAGAGTGATATATTTTACTCTGATAGAGTGAGGATTTCAATATTCTATGGAGTGAGATTTCTGAAATTCTCTTCTACCCTAGTAGCACATGATGGAGTATATACGTTTTATATAAGTTTCCTAAACGTTTCTAATATTTTAAATATGTTTAGGAAACGTATATAA
>VBVR01006102.1:0-10826 GCA_011638315.1 Tetramorium parvispinum
AGATGTAATGCAGCAAAGTCGTGTTAAAAATTTTTATTTTTACGGGCCGAGCTTCATCGTTCTGCCATTTTGTAACGGAAGGAGATAATTAAAATCTACAAAAATAATTTGATAGAGGAAGGTTCAAGCTTTAAAACGCTTTTTGGATTTTGTGCCTACGATAATTTTTCGCCGAGTTACAGCAGTTTAAAAACAACCCATTTTTTTAGCATGTGAAAAGCGTTCCCTATTTTTTTTTAGTAGTATATATCAAGTTATAAAGTTTCATCTAACATAAAATATCTCAATTCAAAAATATATACTTACATGTATATGTATATGTAAAATGACATCAAAAGAAAAACTATCATAGTCATATAGCGATTATGAACATCAAGCTTATAAAATAAAATGATTAAATAATTCAAACAAAGTCATGTAATATGCGTAAAATTTGAAGTGAACGTTTGAAATGAAAAAGAAATAATAAAAAAAATGATAGGGTATATTTTAGGGTAAGTGTGTCGATGCACATTGAAGAAATCGTTATTCCGTAGAACACTCTCGACAGTGCAATGACGCCGCGACGCAACTCAGGAAGAGCGATGAAATGAACAGAATTGCACGTGAAGACGAAATTTAGGCGCTCAACTTGAAATTGCTTCGAGTTGGAACGATCGGAGATTGCACTAGGCCCGAATTAGAGAGAGGTTTTTCTTCGTTTTGCTCTTCTCTGAAATTTTCTCGATGCGCTTCAGATCTAATATATCACGTTCTTGGCGTTTCAATTAAAAGCAAAAGCACGGCACTGATATAGCGGAATCAGTATTATTCTGACATGTGGTTATAAAATCAAAGTACGGCATGCGAAGGGGTCGGTACAAACCGTGGGTGTGTTCTATGTGTTAAATCTCACATCAATAAAACCGACAATTCCCAGACTCCCTGCCTGCCTCCTGCGCTTAATATCGGATCTGCGCGTCGCGCATGGGCGCACGATGTATGTATATCCGCGTGCCTACACGCATAGGCACAATTGGGACAAGTAAAACGCAGTTCAATCGGCCCATTCCTCGCTCAGCAGGTCAGCTTTCCCGAGAGAAGAAAAAGTTTTACACTCTTAACCTCTCATACTTTGGGCTGTGCATTTTACTCGACGCTAATTAAACTTACAAATTGCGATGTACATTACCTTATTATATACACATATATATATATATATATACTCGCGACAATTTAATTTCCTACCCCACTTGCTAAAGTTATTATATCTTGGCAGATATCAAATTTTATTTAGCTTTTAATACAATGAGGCTTATATAATCTTTTTCTAAGAGAAAGAAAGTTTTAAAGAGAAATTAACAAGCTTTAAAAAGAAGTTAAATTATTCACATAGAATAATTTTAATCAAATTTTACGTTGTATCTAAAATTTATTTTTTATTATAGTCTTTAATTTCTCATAGGATCACAGCAGATAGGATCTAAAGCACTATTATATTAAGAGTTAACGTTATTATTAATATAATATGAAATTATTGTTAATATTACTGTTGTGATCGTTTATGTATTAGCTTTATTAATATTACTATTAACATTGCACGCGCATAAATATGTGTATATATGCGGCATAAATATGTGTGTATATGCGGCACCCCGACCTATAGAATACATGTATGTGTGTATACATATATATATAACTAAAGTTTATTCGTTATCCCTAAATATTACACGTACAAATACGCACACACACGTATGCGTGCGAGTAATCGATTACCACGTATACAAATATGCATTAATGTTTTATCAGGAGAAATAATTTGATAATGTAAAATATCATGCAAATTTATACAATCCAGTCTATAAATTTAAATATGTACACATATGGCAAAACAATGTTATATATTAATGATAACATATCCATCTACGTCCATTAACATACTATTAATATATTTCTATATATTTCTGATTATCAACAATCTCCCAATTTCTTTGGTGTATGTACTATTATATTTATCTAATCTTGTAATCAATATTTGTTAAAATATAAATTTATCGGTACCGATTAATGGTTAGTATATTAATTATTCTATAAATAAAGATTATGAAAGTCAAAAGGCAAAACGCGTGAGATGAAAGAAAAATCGCCCATTGCCTCAGTGTAGTTAGAGATATTGAACCGTACAATGATCGTGAGTTAAGATAATAACGATTGGTTGGTTCGGTTGAGGGGATATAACAAGCGTCTTCCGCCGACAATTGCACGATGGTCCATTTGTAAGTTACTCTGATAGCGTAAGTAAAAGACGCGCGGGCATCTTGTCAGACAGGATGCACTCGGCAATCGGCAATTGTTCATCACCTCTAATATAATCGCCGATTTAAGATTGCGCATTTAAAGATTGAAAATTCGGATTCACCCACGATTACATTCAATCCAATCAAATCAAAGTTCAAGGTCTCATCTCATCTCATTGTAAATTTCGCGCACTCGTAATACTGATTGCAGTGAAATAGAATGATTACGCTACAAAATTTGCTCACTTGTGTACACTTGAAGCAAGCTTTAGTTTAATGGAGTTTCTAAATTTCTAAGCAATAATTATAAAAATACAGAGAAAACGACAACAATAACGAGAGGAATCCGATAGCTTCTTCTAGCAGAAGATTTGCACTTCTTTTCTACTAATTCTAATGTAACGCTTGATCATTCAAGTTTATAAAAAATTTGAAAAATTACTAAACGTTCTAATAAAGCATAAAAATTTGATAAAAAAAATAATCACTTTAGTTTTTAAGTTTAACCTTAATCTAGTCACAATGTTAAAAAAGTACTGTAATTGATTCGATTCAATTAATTGGTAATTATCGAACCGACGTATGCGTAAAGACATGTTTCAAGATAAAAGGCGAAAAAAATTAGAAAGTAGTAGTGTTTAGTATGCGTTTAAATTTTACATATTATAGTTAAATACATGAATAATTTGTTTACTCGTATTTAAATTTTACTTGCAATTTATAGCTATTACTATATGAATATAGCAGACTGTTTTCGACTTTCGACGAACTTGACGCAAATCTGAGAAATAATTGATTATCTCCTACCAGAGCAGCAACATAATTCGCCGCAAGCCGAAACCGCTCTCTCATTCTAATTGATTTCAATTTTTAATGTTAGCGCAAATGTTAGAGCAAATTGTATTCGGTAACTCGCTATAATATACACACACATATATATACAATATTATATATATATAGTAGAATCCACGCGCCGTAATCGGTCCTTTCATTTTACCTTTATAATCTACGGTAGTATGCGCAATGCTAGTAGTATGTTCCATATATTCTCTTTGTAGTCCGCTCATGAATATTACATTGACTACTACCGGTTAGTACGATCACTAAATTCCAGTGAACAAACGAATAAACGCATTTGTACTATGAATTGCTACATTGCCATGAATTCAATGCGTTTCTTTACAATTGGTAAAATAAATAATGTGCTTATAGACAAAAACTTTCTAAAAGACGATATCATCAAAGATAATTTTTCTTTTCCAATCTAGTAGCACGATATATCATCTTTTAATTTAATTTAATTTAATTATACGTACATGTTGGAACGATTCTGTAAATTCTTGTAAAAATGCAGATAATAATAGAGAAGAATTCCAAGTCTCGTGCAGATTTTTTTCTGTCATTCAGACAAAATATTTCATGTACCAAAGTTTGATCGTTTTTATTTTCTTTCTTTACGTTAATTATAAATACAACATACAATATCTTTAACAAAATATGTCGAATTGTAAGTCTAAGGTATATCAAAGTATAAACATAAAAAACTTAACGATATGGTTTCTCTGGCACAATCTGGCACAATCTGGCACAATCTGGCTTCTATACTGATATCTATTTTCAATTGGGAAGAATTTTTGTATTATCTTTATTATTATCTTACTAAACATAATGTTGAATGATTTTCATCACAAAGAAATTATTTTAGACTGCAGTTTTCCAAAAATGAAATAATTATTATAGTGTCACTTTTCACTATGCTTTAGCTTGTCATGCTTGTGCACGTCGTACAATTGCACAAAATTGCTTGTCCGACAAGACAAGCCTAATATTATTATTCTAACATTTCTACGAGAAACATTATCTCTTTTCATTTCGATACAGTTTATCTTTAGAGTTTAGCTGAATGAAATATCTTCCATTGTGTCTTGTTATAAATCAAATCACAATCTTCTTACATTAAGAGCTACCGAAAATTAGCAACCACAATGATGTAGAGAAATCACGTAAGTAGCTGAATTATGCCCCGGAGATAAAAATGTCGATCGATTAAAAGGCGCTATCCTCTTACATTTTCTGCGAAAGCGAAACGCGGGGATCTAGGCGTGACACCTGTAACCATCGATACTCGTGGTGCGAGATTCTCGATGAGCTCAAGGCTCAATTTAGCACTCGCGTGGGAAAAATTACGATATTAGGTGTGTCGCAAATCTAATACAATCGTCATCCAATACAAGCAGGTGAGAATTTTTTTGTAAAACAGGATACGAAGCCGAGACGAAGGAAGGGGATAGAATCGGAAATTGCGAAGCAAGCTAAACGAAAATAACCGGGGCCGACATGCAGGTCATTGTTTACGTCACTAGACTCCCGCAACCTTTATTCTACGCTTTCTACGATGGTCCTTCTTCATTTGCAGACAGATCGACTCGGACGAAGATTGGCACGCCCTGACCTTTCATACGCGGCAACTGTATTGTCCAAGATGCAATTTTTAGGCTTTCTGTTGAACAAGCAGCAAGAATTCTTCATTCTTTTGAGGCGATCAAAGAAATCGATTGGACAAGTTTACCTCTAAAGAATAGCACGATAACCGAACAACAACCTACAATGATGCTTGAATATTTTCAGCATCATGCGCAACGTTAACAATCGTAAGAATGAAGAATAGATGACGAAAGCAATGCTCGCTTGAATATGTTTTTTTTTCTTTTTTAATAATATCGATCGATATGTAAGCGTATAAGAAAGTACTACGTGCTACGAAGAAAAAAATATCCTTGTTACAATAAATAATTCTATGATCAGTGTACTAAAAAATGTTTAAATATTAAAGTAAAAGATTTAAAAACTTTATAATGCACCAGGTATTAATTTCTCTTTAGAACAGAATCTGCCAATTAATCCATCAATGTTCAAAGACATTTCATAGAAACTTTGTAATAGATTCGTCTTAGCCGAGATTACTTCTCTCCTTGTTCGAATGGATCCCTAGAGAAACAGTCAAATGGCTGTACTACTAACAATACTATTACATGTTGCACCTTCATCTCATGAAGGAATGAGATTTTCATCTTTTTACTCCGACAAACACAGGTACTATAGAAATAAATTCTCCATATTTAAAATTAGATTGTAATTGAGAAATGAGAGAAAGAGAGAGATCAAAAGGAGGAACGTGTGGTTTAAATATTGCATCCTCTCTTTTAAAGTTTTTCAGGTATAACTTTTAGTAGGTAAAAAGCATACATGATTATGAAATATACGTTATGAAAGAATGAAAAAGATAGAATTTTCAATAGCTTCATCTGAAAGATCGATACATAATAATCTCCGATATATAATACTAATACAATTTATTGTTACTGTCGTCATTGTTTAAATATTGTATGTTAAATACACATACGTGAAAGAAAAAATTCAGAGAAAGTGTAAGAATAATATAATTTTCAACCGAAAATGAGTTGTATAGTAGGATTACTGTTAATGTTGCGCACAAATAAAATATTGAAAACAGCTTTGCGATACTCTGGCATTTCATAATTTTTTTCTTTTTCTCATATATGTAGAATGTGACGCGTAAGATGAGGCACATTAATAAATATGTGTAGGAAAATTGTAAATTGTAAATAATCTTCTGGCTACACCTATATACATGTATGTGTGTTTCGTGGAGAAAGCACTTGTGAGTACACAGGCCACTCGATCGGCTCTCGAAAGGTTTCTCATCGCTTTAACCGATGACACACACACAGAGAGAGAGAGAGAGAGTGGCGCATCTACCTTACGACCTTCCGCGATCCGTTTGCGAGAGCGATCAGCGTAGATTCGTCGAGCCGCTTGCGTGAACCACCCCAGCGATTCCGAGCCCGGGTAGATTCGTAAGAAATCGATACGCGGCGAACCTGCCACCTGCTGGCAACCTCGGTCCACCCTCGTGCAGGTTGCTCCAGTAGCTTCTTTGCGCGTTCATTTCCAGGACACAGAGGCCAACCCCTTAAAAGTCCAGGGTTTTCCCCGGGATTGTGGATAAAGGCCTCGAGCCGTTCACTGGCTCGATACGATCGTCCCCTTACCCGGCCAGCTACCTGCCTCCATCATTTGCCTAAACAACAACCAACATGTACGACGACTCTGTTTCCTGTGTCCTGAGCTATGCAAAAGGGAATACAAGGGACGCAGATGCGTTGTAGGAAGCAAGCGACCGACGTCTTCTATCGCAAAATAGAAGCTTTCGTGAAAATTTGTCGCATATCAGATTTGAGGAAACATGAGGAAACATTTCCATCATGAAATAATCTTAACATGTTGATCCGAATTTTTCAGATCGGAAGATGCGCTGATCTCGATGTGCTATACTTTTGTACAAATCTATTCTATACCTGAAGTGCAGAATAAATTTATATTAGATTACCGCAATCTCTCTCTCTCTCTCTCTCTCTCTCTCTCTCTCTCTTCAAATAAAATTAATCTCTTTCAATTTTTTCCATTTTGCAAGCAAACCAATATATGTAATTCCTTCAAATTTTTTAATCAATTTTGAATTGATTTTTCCTGTCCAAAAATGTCAAAAAATAGAGTAGATAATCTAACGATTTGTATATTATAAAAGATCGCAGGATTTGCGCAAATTTTGAAAACTTGAAAAAAAATAATAAAGCATCATTACGAGCGCATGATCAAAAATTTATTTTATTATTTCTAAATATATATATATATATCGAAATTTATGTTTTCAAATCTAACATTGGACAAAACATGTACATAAATTAATAAAGAAATCACAGAATAGATTTTTCAGCACCTACTAGTTCACTGAATGACATCCTTTGCAGATGACATTTAAATCAAGTTATAAATAAAATGACAAACTGGAGCACGAGCTATGAATGTGACAAATAAGCTTCCTAAATATACATCGTGACCCACAAAATGTATTTAGCATTGACCATCTTTTTTTTGACACTTAAATAATACAATTAAAGTCTAAAAATATATCAACGCGACGAATCGAAAGCCTATGAGCTATAAACTAAAAATATTTAAGTTATATAAAGCTAAATAACGATGTCTTTTTACAATTGTTATAAATTATAAAAGATTTTTATAAATTAGTAATTTGGAAATGATGAGAACAAATCAAAATTAATTCTTTTCTTTCGTATTTATTTTTTAATTTCTGGATACTTGAAAATTAAATTATAATTATGTGGACAAATAAAGAGTCATGCATACTTGTATAAAAAACAAAAAAGAAGAAATATCAATTAAGGATGCATACCTAAAGTATTTTCTAAACATGTAATCTCTTATATGTAAAAAGGTATAAACGTAAATTATAAATGTAATACGTCCGATATTTATAAATATAATGTATATATCTTTCATATCGTAATTACACAAGTGTCGCTTATTATTTAATATATACTATTTAATACGTACTATTTAATATACCATTTAACACGTAATAGATCAATTACGCTAATGTATGTAACCTCCGGTTGGAATTTTCCTAATTTATATCGATCATATATGTATATGATCGAAAAACATTAATTTCTATTCCAAACTCTATCTCTCCCTTCGCAAATGACGTTAACGAGCGCGGCGACGTGCCATAAGCGCCATCGTTAATTTCAAAAGACAGACTTCGTCGAGCATCTATATCACCATATTTCTTCTTTAAAACATTGCGTAATTAAACAAAGTTTAAGTAAAAAAAAAGACATGACTTTCTCTCTCTCTCTCTCTCTCTCTCTCTCGCTCTTTCCTCTAGGTCGCTTGATATTTGTTATAATAAAATATTCTGCTAGAATATTTCATTCTCTTTTTTTTCGTCGCTGTAAAGTGTGCCTATGTACACGCGTAATATGAAAAGGACACTCTCTTCTCAAACTTCTTAAACTCCTTCAACTCTGACACGGGAGAGATTAAACAGAGAGCTCGGAACGGCACAGTACGTAAGTGAACAGCAAAACAATGAAACTACCATCCCCTATTTAAATTTAACTTTATTTGCGTTTATGAAAAAAAGATTTTCGTCGATAGGAAAACTATTTTTAACTTTCAAGCTGTGTATGCCAAGTAAATTGTTGTACATTTGTATGACAAGTAAATCGTTTAACACTTTTATGCACTTTTATGCATATCCACATTAGTGACTTTTTACGCGAAATCACTCGTCATCATTTACATTCGTTTTACGCAACTGCATACTCGTGTAAAAACGCAGATCGAAACTACTCTGTGTAATAAAAGAGAGACGAATTCATTCCCCCATTATCAAGTGCGTTGTTTCGAGGGATTGACCGCGTTAGATACGAATCTAGTGTGATATTCAATTATCATTATACAGATAATAAAAAATTTCCTCCCTCAAATAAAAAATGCCTAAAAGAAACTCTCACGGATGCTCCAAATGTGGGTGGTGCGTACTTTCATCATTTTTTTTGCTTTTTTTTATTCAAAGGAAGCGTTTACACGAAATTGAAATGAGAAATCGAAGCACAACGGTTTCGAAAATGATGTCCTAGCCACAGCCACGTACTATTCAATTTCGATCGGAGCTGCTAGAAAAATTCTTCTGAAATACTCGCGCGCCCAGCTTACTTTATCCTCACCGGCTTATTTCGCGCGTCGTAATATGCCAGCTTGGCGTAGATACGTGCAATATGAAACGATGCGTTACTATAATATCGCACGTGCGCGACAAGAGCCCCTTCAAGTCGGAAAAGATTAAACTGGGAGAAAAGAAAACGTGCGAGAGAGAGAGAGAGAGAGCCGTTTATCCAGCGCGAAGACACGAGGAGGAGCGGTTGCGGGTGTTGCGTTCGCACAGATATTGATCGCTCGGGTCACGCAACAGGCTGCTTGTCAGGACACCACTCGTCAGGTTGTGCTCCAAGGTAGCAACTCGGCTGAAGGACCCTCCGCGTAACCCGCGGAGTCGAGAACCCACAATAATTTATAAGACGATGCCGTCCGCGTCGCGTCGCCTTGCCTTGCCACCGCCGCGCGTTCACGTGCCGATTTGTCGATAACTATGTCCGTGCCATTAAATGGCTCACCGAATGATCAAGATTCATAACGATGATAAATTGATTTTATCAATTTCCCAGATTTAGAGAAGAAAAAAGTTACGAATCGCATGACGAATACATTTATATAGCTCATCGAAACACGATGAAAACTTTGATTTGTTCAATTGATAACGATTGATTAACTTTTATTCTGGAGAAAAAGATGCACCCTGTAACATTCTATGGCATAAAATTAACGAAACATCTAATTATGTAAAGGCTCGAAATATATTACTAAAGAAATGAACTATAATTTATATGTATAATATGTAAAAGAGAATGAAGCCAAGCGCGAAAAATACAATACTGGATCTGCACACTGGATAACGTGCACGGATTATTACGGGGATTGAGAGAATAATCTCTATGTCTCGCTGTGCGAGAAAAAGAAACAGCCTCAGCCACTTTGAAGCCGTGCCGTTTTACGCATGATTGAAATGGCGAGAGAAAAGAGAAGAGAAGAGAGAACAGTCTCTTCCGCGAGACTGAGCTTCGGTTCTTACCTCGTCATTCCGCTTTTCTGTACACGTTTCCATTCCGCTGCCATTTTCTCTGATTTTCTCTGATTTTCTCGGATTTTCTCTCTCGTCAGTGGCCGCGAGTGCCGGACTGCCGGATGGGATGCAGCCAGACACGCGGCAACTTTATCTGAAACGTGCGTGCCGGGTCACCCGTGCCCAGATATTAAATTCGCGATCACCGCTGATATATAATTACATCTCGCGAGCCTCTTCTACGCTACATACATATACATCCTCGATATTGGACACGACGGCGAATGATCATTTCGCGACACGTAATAATGAGAAAATAAATCAAACAGCTGCTAACAAACAAAATAACAAAATAAATTTGCTACAATCGATTAATGGACTTTCTAAACAAAATTGCATCGTACAGTAATTTTGTAATGAAATATGACTTTGATGATCAAAGAAATAAACGGCGTAGTTATTTCAATACAAGAGAAAACAATTTTGAGAAAAATTATTTTACATAGATCAGTTTCATTAATCTGAGAGAGCTATACATATACGTATGTATATCTGTCGAAAATAGAAAATTATACGTCCCCAGTTTTGATTGGTGCCGCCATTTTTCAGCTACATACACCAGTGAACGAAGTTAGAACACAGTATAAGTACATACAGTAAGTTCACTCAAGCCAAAATTCGTGAAATGGTTGTTCCTCGCGCATGACGGAAATGCACACTCAACAATATGGCGGTCTACAGGATGTGCGTATCATAACCTACTAAATTGTGCTCTGCTATGCTCCGAAGTCGAATTGTGTAGTGCAATTATGAATAAAAGGAGCGGATACCGTTGTGTATTCAAGAATTGCATCATACAAGTACTGAACGTAGAAAGAAGGAAACATTATTTAGATTTTCGAAGGATAGAAAAAGGTACAAACGAAGAACAATACGAATTCTACAGAAGAGAAGAGCACATAAACAATATATATATATAT
>VBVR01006103.1:0-10825 GCA_011638315.1 Tetramorium parvispinum
ACGCACACGCACACGCACACGCACACGCACACGCACACGCACACGCACACGCACACACACACACACACACACACACAATAACCGCCATTCTTGTTAAGACCAATTATGTTAGCTAAACAGCGATATATTTCTACTGTAATTTCTTTTTCATTGTTTACTATTATCTTCATATATTTAATATTTTAATTGTAAAGTAATATACGACATCTAAAATGAATGACTTTATTTAGTTAATAATAATTATCTCTTTCTTTTAACTTAAAACCCCGACCTCGCTCACGAATGCCTTCGAGATAGCATACGGTCCAGTCCTGGGTAACAAGGTCTAACCTTTACCCGAAATTAGGACCGACGATCGCATAACTCGGTTACTGTGTCATAGCATCTCGAACGTTGACCTGTAATCGAAGCGTCCGCATGCGATCGGCTCGGAGCGTTCGCCCGAACAGAGCGACTTCGAGATAAGCAATAGACAACCCGTTCGTCCATCCATACCCGCTCCTTATCTTAACAGTCTTACCCTAATTCTGAATCCGCGGGTCCAGACGTAACAGTATATTGTTAGGACTTTTAGCCCTCAAAAAGAATTTTTAGTGTTGGCTATGGTTAATAAATTATTCATGGTTAAATATGGGCTAGTATAGAAATTATAGAAATTGCAATTGGATCTGAAAGAAATTGTCACCAGTGTTTTGAAACAGCTTGACTTCAGTTACGTGAATATGCAATGAAAAATAGAGGTTTCTGTTTGAGATTTTTATATTGAAGAGGTTTTTCAAAGTAAAAAAAGTTGAAAAAGCAATTTAATTATCCTAAATTGATAGGACGAAATCTTTCGTTTAGTTCCTTTCTTATATTGGCTGTACTGTTTTACAATAAAGTCGGGCAAACTCATTCGTTCTCTCCGTTAGAGTTGCTATCTCGAAGTAAATTGTGTTGTTCATTTATCATACGTACTCCTAATTAATCCAAAACACAGTTGGATTTAAGTATCTAATATTAACAGGATATGGGCCCACTCCCAAAAACCACTAAATTGTTGAGAACGTTGTCCAGATCAAAGGGGAAAGCCTCAATCATATTCTGCTTGGAGGATTTCTCAAGAAAGAAAAACAGAACAACATGGCAGAAGAAATCGAGCACAAGAAATATAAAATTCCACTCTTTGATGGAAGCAATTACAAAAACTGGAAATATCGTATGGAATGCCTGCTAGATGAAAAAGAGTTATTGCAGTTAATAATAGAAAGACCAAAGAAGAGGCAGGGAGTGAAGAAAATGATCACGGGCGTATACCCACTAAAACCTCCCCCCTTGACGGGACCTACTTCTATCGCTGGGAGGGACCCCCAGGATCACCGGAGGCATATGTACAGGGATCACCCACATATGCAAGTGACCGATGAATTCAGCCCCGTCCACAATACCCGTTAGGCAACATGGATGATTCTCTAATTCTCTCAAACTGACCTCCCTCTGGAGGGGGGCGGGGCAGCAGGAGGAGGCACACCTCAGTGCAAAGGCAGAAGTATGATTGCAAATACATTTGCGCACTCACACAATCATACTCTAATAAACACAGTCAATATATGTAACTAATAGCGAATTCGATTGGTCGCACTAGTGCGCACTCAGTACACATTAAAGCCGTTGTACATAAATCGACGTAAGGATGAATCCTTAACATAAATATAGAAATATATTAAAAACCAAAATCTTTAATTCACTTTATCGTATTAGTGTGTAATTTTTAAAAAATATTTATTGAGCATTTTATTATTCAAGATATATCAATTTCACATTCAGTGTACAACAGATTTAATATACACTGAGTACGCTCTAGTGCGACCAATCAAATTTGCTATAAGTAAATAAATAATTAAGCACCTATATCGGTAGACAGCCAAGGATATCTGTTGTAAGTAAATAAATAAGTATTTATGCAATTTTTATGTACAGTTAATAATTAAGCGATTCTTATATACAATTAATAGCTGGATAAATGAGTCCGCAATTCTATACACAATTTATAGGCAGATTTTGTAATTCCTAATTCCTAATTGAGACCTACAGCTCTTCCTCGCTCTCATTGTTATCACTTTCTTCGTTACTCTTCTTGATCCTGCGTCTTACTCGTCTCATTAAATTCAGCTGAGTCCCATCTTCCTCGTCCGCCGAACCGGAACTCTCCTCTTGGGCTTCCCTCCTCTCTCGCGCCATCTCCGCTTTTTGTTTTAGCCGTATTATCTCTCCGGCATATTTTGGCAAAAATTTTCCATTTTTCCGGATTAGTAGAAATTACTCCAATGATATCTCTCAAGCTCCGTTCCATACCAAACAGCTCACGGAATTTAATCCTCAGCGTTATCCAGGCCATACACTCAAACAATGCATAACCCCGCGTATCCCTTCTCACAGTCTCGACAGTCGGAATTTCTTCTCCTTCTCATCGTCTAAAAATACTTTTCAAAGCAGCCATGCTCCGTTAGCATCTGTGTCAATGCAAAGTTCATTGAACTCTAGTCTCTACTCCTCCAAGTGGGGCGCTATAGCCTCCCTCGTAACCATTCCCGGGGCATTCTCCCTCTCCAGATGTACCTTCCGTTGCCTCTGGGTCCGCCTTTTTCTCCTCGGTAATTGTCTCCGTATTCAATATTCGTCCCGTCTCCAGTTCCTGGCACACTCGACTGTATATTCCTTTCCACTCCATTGCCGCCAACTCAAACGGCACTATTCTCGCCAGTACCGATGCAGCATCTCCCGACACGGTTTTATACACTGAGCACACCCGCAGAACAATGCTTCTTTGTACCACTTGAATCATACTTCTAGCTTTCTGGTTCGTCCTCAGTCTCTCGCATCATACTGAGGCTCCATAAACTACCACGGACCCCAATACGTGCGCATAAACTCGCCTCTTTCTCTCATCCGGGCCTTTTAAATTCGGCATGAGCCGAAGACTAAGGACTCGCGACACCCTCATAGCTTTCACAGCAATGTAATGGAAATGAGTCATAAAGCTCCGGGTACCGTCCATAATAATTCCGAGATATTTAATCGCGTTCTTTGTCTCTATATATCCGCCCTTAATTCTTATTAGAATCGAATCAATTCGGACCCGTCTTCTCGGTGCGTAAAATAGGACCGCCTCCGCCTTCCCAATCACCACCGAAAGTTCCAGTATGTCCAGCCGCCTCATTGTCGTTTATTTTCATCCTTACCTGGTCCTCGCCGGCTGCCAACACCAAAATATCATCGTCGTACGCTGTAACTTTGCAACCGGGCCTCGGTCTCGTCTCTAACACATATTTGAATCCTATGCTCCACATCAGGAGCCCCAACACCGAGTTCCACACCTGTGGAACCTCCGCTGTCATTTTACGAGATTCGATTCTTCTCCCGACCGTTGAGAACTTCACCTTTCTCTCATGCAGATAACTATCTACGATTCTTCGCAGATACACGGGGAAGTCAAAGCGATCCATGGCCTATCTTATCGTTGGCCACGGCAATGAATTCAATACGTTTCGAATATCCACCCCTACCGCGACCACTAATCGCCCGTTGCGTGTATGCTAATTAATAGAGATATTCATCCTGACCAACGCATCCACAGTCGACTTCTAGTCCTTGAACCCGAATTGTTTATCCGATAATTTTTTATTATCCCCTTTATATATCCCCTTCTTCCATAAAATTCTTCAAGCGCCTCACAATTATCCTCTCTAGCAATTTACTCATGTCGTCCAGTAAGCACTGGGCGCACTTTGGGTATCCCCTGTTGCCCCCTCCCCTTCTCCTTCGGGATCAACACTAGGTTCTTTTCCACATTCTCGGATACCTGTCTCTCTCCAGATACTCGGTGAAGCTCTTGGCAAAACAATCCACTATTGCCGGTGACGTCAATCTCCATGCTCTCAGTGTGATGCCGTCCGGCCCAGGAGCCGGATACCCTTCTTGCCTTTTACCTACGATAGCTCTCTTCACGTCCTCCTTAGTCACGATATACTCCTGCTGCAGTGAGCCCTGCCAATTACCATAAGTATCCGCGGGCACATGCGTCTCGCCATCGGGAAGCAACGTATCGAGCATTTGGCTCAATACCTCCCGATCTACGGTCTCCATTAACCAAGGTGTGAACCGCTCTGAGACGTTCCAGTACCATCTTATATGGGATGCCCTAAGGGTCCTTGTTAATACCTTGGATCAGTTCCTGCCAGGCATCCCGTTTGGCCTTTCTGATCTCCCCCCGGTACATTCGCTTAGCCACCTGATATTCCATCTCTGCCGCCGCCTGTCCTGGCGCTTCCCTTCGTCTCCTCAAACGCATCCATGTTCTTCTCGCTCAGATACATATCTCCCTCAGCGCGTCCAATTAAGAGTTTCACCAGTATGCTGTTTTTCTAGTTCGGTGTGACTCCCATCTGCCACATCACAAGCCTCCGCGACCATTTTCCTGATCCAACCAGCCACACTGTCGCTCCCACCACACCATTCGCTCCCGAAAGCATTCAGCGTGACAGTCTAGTACTTCTCTATAAAGGTCATCGTCCATATTTTTAATCCGCCAGCGTGGATATCTCTTTTGCATTGCCCTCTGGCTCAACGTCCCCATATCTTCGAGTATGCTTGTCCTCCGATATTGAAAGGTGATACACATGATCGGACAAGGTCTCCACGTCTAGCGTCTGTCAACTGTCCAGGCCACTGTTATCATACAGCGAGCACCATGTTATGTCCACTATGAACGACCCTTGAGGTCTGATGCATGTTGGTGCGTTACCCACGTTTGCCAGACTTAGGTTTTGTGTCACCGCCCAATCCTCCAATAGACTCCCGCGCCTATTTGTTATCGCGTTGCCTCACAGTCGGGACTTTGCGTTGAAGTCACCGCAAATTACCATCTCTCCCTCAATACTTTTGAACTGCTCGCCCAGCTCCTCGATTATTTCCACAAATACCTCCGCTATTACACTCGGGGAAATGTACACAGACGCCACATACAGACGACCGCACCTCATAATTACGAAGTCTCTCGCTTCGTGCACTCGGAAACACTCTCCCGCAACACATCTGGATTCCAATAGATCGCTGCTAGCCCATTTCAGGACTCAAATCAGCAAGGATAATTCCTAATTGTCCATGGCTCCGCTATACAGCAAATACCAATTTCTAATTCGCGTACATGTTGATACAATAGATCGTACACCGCACGGCAATGGTTCCCATTGGTTTGCAGGAATTATGCTCCGTCTCTCACCCCGTCTCCAATCCACATAGTTCACGCGTGGCCTTACGGTTCCCATCCGGTGGTCCGCGTTCTTCCCCTCATCTTTGCAAACTGTGCAATTGGGAGTCTCTGTACAGTCTTTCATAGCATATCCTTCGAGAACAAAGAAATTCTAGATTAAAACTATAGGATAAAAACTATAAAAATTTAATAGTGCAGAAGATTGCGGAAAGTCACCTTTCATATGCAATGAGTAAGGAATCGACATACGACGTCTGGAAGGTGTTAGAAGAATCTTATCAGCGGAAAAGTTTGGCTGAACAGCTTAGAGTAAGAAAAATGTTGTTAACTGGAAGCGGTAAGCACAATCCTGCCACTGAATCTATGGAACAATACTTTCAAAAATTTGATAAACTCATTCGTCAATTAAAGGCGACTAGCGGAAAATTAGAAGAAATAGATATTATTTGCCACCTATTGTTAAGTATGCCACCAGAATATAATATAATATGTACAGCAATTGAGACAGCTGAAAATGTATCGTTAAACTTTGTTAAAATAGATAACAGACTTCTGGATGAAGAGTCAAAGCGAACGCTACAAGGAAAGAAAGCAAAACAAGTGTCTGAGCCTGGATCGTCAATAGCATTCTCAACTTATTCAAAAAGAGGTTGAGAAAAAACACCAAGAACAAATCGTTCTAGATTCAAAAGTGGCAGTCACTCCTCAAATCAAGAAATCTCTGCTGCAAGCAAACCAGCCATTCCATTCAACTGCCATAATTGTGGTTTAGTCGGACATAAACGAAGTGAGTGTAAAAACCCATGAATAAAAGGACAGAACAAGCAAACGTCACAGGAACGAAAGCAGCGGAGGAAGATACAACTTTAATAGCAGCGTCGATAAATAGAAGCTATGCTTTTGCCGCGCAAAGGACTCGATGAGGTTAGGTTAAGTGTACCAATATCGACATCGCTAATTGTTTAACCCCTTCGCAGTGTAGTTAAAATAGACACTTTGTGCCACCAGTGTGTGAAAAAAAAGTTTTTTTAGATTCTCTTGATGATTTTACCATTTTAAGCTTTTGGGGTCGTTGAATTCAAATCTGACATCAGAATTTCAAAATTCAAAATGGCGGATCCAATATGGTAGATCAAAAATTTGAAAATTGTTGGATTTTTATAATTTTTTATCGGCCATATTGAATCCGCCATTTTGAATTTTGAAATTCTGATGTCAGTTTTTAATTCAGCGACCCCAAAAACCTTAAGATACTTACTTTTATAAACATCGAAAAAGCGTAACCCATTCTTTTTTTACACGGACACATATGTCCGTAACACACTGGTGGTACGACTTTTTTCGGCCGTATTTGGCCGCTATACAGTGAAGGGGTTAAATGCGAATAAGGAAAACTCTGACTATTTTACATTTGTTTGTAGACTCGACTGCGTTAGAAAACATTATATTTCAATCTTGTCAATTCTTGTCAATGTTGTTCCATTTGTTTTGAAAATCCAATGACAACACAGCTCCACAAAAAATGGTCTGTGCGACGGATCAGACCATTTTTTTGTGGGACTGTGTAATTAGAGTCGTTAAAAAAAGGAAACTATGATTGCCAAAGAAAAGGATGATATAACTTTTACCACTGAAGTTAATGGCATTGAGAATCGTATTACAATTTCCGGAGTTTTGCTAGTACCTGATTTAAATATTAATTTATTGTCGTTGGAAAGTTAAAAACTAGTGGATGTAAAATTGTATTTGAGAAAGGCAAGGTCACGATATCAAAGGATGGTAATCCTCTTGCGATTGGAAATCGTCGCGGAAGAATGTATGAAGTTACAGTAAAAAGACTAATTGAAACAGTCTCTTTAACAAAGGAAACAAAAGAAATCTTGCACAATTGATTAAGTCATCCAGCGGACTCAAGTCTGGAAAAACCGGAAAGTTTAATAACCGGAATTACAAATGTTAAACTTAAAAGCAATGTATGTGGAATATGTATACAAGGAAAATAGTATAAATATTGCCTCATAACCAACAAAGAGTGCAAGCCGACCACTACAACTTGTTCATAGCGACTTGTTCATAGTGACTTATGTGGTACAATCTCCCCTGAATCGTACGGTAGAAGAAGTTATATGATGACCTTTATGGATGATTACACATTTTACTGTGGTCTATTTGTCACTATCTAAGTCTGAAGCTTTTAAATATTTTAAAATATATGAAGCAATGTCAACTGCTCACTTCAATACCAGATTGAGTCAACTTCGTGATAACAGAAGGGAATATATTTCGACTAATATGAAGAACTATTCTGAGGAAAAAGGGATTTAAATTTACAATGAGATATACTCCACAACAAAATTGGTGTTGCGGAGAGAATTAATAGAACAATTCAAGAAAAAACGAGATGTATGTTGTTGAGCTCAGGACTTAACAAAAGATTATGAAGTGAAGTGACTTTAGCAGCAGTATTTATAATTAATCGAAGTACAACTGTAACTTAAAGAATTGCGTTCCTACAGAAATTTGGTATAATAAATGTTAGAAAATAAAATTGAAATATAATAATTTTGCAAGTGCGGCGGCAGCACCTCGTAGTGTGTCTTTTCAGTGTGCACTATTGATGCGCGTTCGATCGATAGATCGTGGAATTCGGCGGAGCAAATCATTCACGCACTCACGTCGTGAACATCAGTGTAAGAGCACAACTTGAGGACATGCGAGAACGAATACATATCTCAAAAAAGCTAATGCGGTGAATAGTAACGATGCTACACTTGTTAATTCGCATAATTTTGATTCTTTTCTTTTTATTTTGCACAGGCATCGGCCTGCTACAGTTTATAATCTATTCGAAATAAATACTGTTTGTTCTGTGTGAACTGTGAGACTTTATGGTTGCCACGTGCATGGACCTCTCATTCCAACAAAAAACCAAGTTTAGAAAAAATTCGTATTTTTGGATACTTAGCTTATTTAAAGATATCTAAAGAACTTGCAGGTGGAAAAATAGAATCAAGAACCAGAGAATGCTATCTAGTGGGATGTAGTCCAAATGGATATCGTCTTTGTTGTCCAATGGATGGAAAGTTCAAGGAAGAGACGTAATATTCGACGAGTCAAAGTTTCATAACAATAAGGAATTGAAGACTGGAGTACTTCAGAAAACGAGGAATATAACTCGAATTTTAACTCATATTATACACATAACGAAATGAAAGAGTTAAGTGGAGAAGCTGAAGAAAGTAATGAAGAAGCAGAAGAAGAGAATAAAATCTTCGAACCTAGACGTTCACAAAGAGAAAGAAGACCGGGTTACTTAGATGACTATGTGGCTTTTGCCATGAACGCTGAAGCATTTATATAAGACATTCCTACAGATTATGAAGAAGTAAAACGAAGATCTGATAAAGAAAAATGGAATGAACCAATTACTAAAGAGATTCGTGCTTTAGAATAGAATGGTATCTGGACTCTAACTAAATTACCACCCGGGAAAAAATTAATTGATACTAAATGGGTCCTTAAAATAAAGCGGAACAAAATCAACGGTGAAGAACGATTTAAATCTAGATTAGTTGCAAAAGACTTTAAGCAATGCAAAAGATCAGATTGTTATCAAACTTATGCTCCTGTAGCTCACCAATAACTGTAAGGATTCTAGCTGTCATAAACCATCGAGATTTAATAACTCGTCAACTCGATGTCAAGAACTTTTCTACATGAACATCTCAAAGAAGAGATCTATATGAGGCAACCTCAAGGTTTTGAGAGGGATCCTACACTTGTTTGTAAATTAAACAAGTCACTATATGGTCTGAAACAAGCTCCACGTTAATGGAATGAGAGATTCGATATTTTCGTCAAATCATTAAACTTCATTCAATCTAAACATGATAAGTGCTTGTACGTATTCAAAGGTAAGGAAGCATTAGTTTATTTGCTTCTATATGTTAATGACGTAATCATAAAGATGACATAATGTTGTTTAGGAGGATTAATTTTAATATATGAGCATTTAGATTTTAGAGAGTTAAGGGGATGCTGGAGTAACGCTCGAACATGATTGAGATCGATAATGTAGGCCGGAATTCTAAGCTATAGCATTATAAATTATTAAATTGGCTTTACAGAATACAAAATCCTTTTGCAGGATTAAAGTACGCGCAAAAATGAACCACGAGTATCGACTTCATATCAATTTGAATGACTCAATGACCTGTGTGACTCGAAATTTTTGGCGTCATGGCATTTTTTTGGCTTTATAGAATTAAAAAACTTTTTCACAGGATTAAAGTAGACATTCCAAAAAAGTCTTACAACAATCAACAATTCTAACCCTAATGTTTTGTTGACATGTGAATACAACAACTTCGTATAAAAGTTTTGTAGCTTTTAGGTACAAAACAACTGTCATCCCGACTTTTTTGGAATGTCTACTTTAATTCTGTGAAAAAGTTTTTTAATTCTATAAAGCCAAAAAATGCCATAACGGCAAAAATTTCAGAGTCACACAGGTCACCGAGTCACTCAGATTGATATGAAGTCGATACTCGTGGTTCATTTTTGCGGGTACTTTAATCCTGCAAAAGGATTTTGTATTCTGTAAAGCCAATTTAATAATTTATAATGTTATAGCTTAGAATTCCGGCCTATATTATCGACCTCGATCAAGTACGAGCGTCACTTCAGCATCCCCTTAAGATTTTAGAATATATTCTATATTGCATATGTAACATCAAAAAGTCTAGAAGGCACTGTATATTACGCGGGAGGTTGCTGATAAAAACATATCAACAACATAATGTAAGAATACAAAAACCACGAAATGTCCGTACTGCCAATAGATTGTGGGATATGAACATAAATATAAGTTTTTCAAAATTTTATAAAATCATATGGTTGAAGCTAAAATAATAATCAGATAACATACGTAGAAGCGCGCGCTCGTTATGTTGAAAATTAAAAGTTCACAAAATTATATGTAATAGCTCAAAGATTAAAGTTTCTCCAAAATTTTTAAAAGAATTATGTTTACAAAGTGTGTCGGAAGCATATTTTCAAAAAATTATTCATTTTAATGAATGTAAATATTTTTTCATATTTTTTTGTATCGAAACAATTTTCATGCTTTTACGATTTCTTTAAATTCTCCTTGTACTTACATATACTTTGTAAATAATTTGTACAATACTTTGTAAATAATTGTTTTAAAAATGTGTAATAAATTTCCAGATATTGATACAACTGTTAATAAGATTTTATGTAATTATGTAATTCTTATAACATGTTAAAAATTAATAATTTTGAACAAGTCCTTTGTATTTTCATAGTGAAAAAAAATAAAAAGATAATTAGCTCTTATAACCCTGGCGAAAATAGAAAGCTTCCTGAAGCGCCAATGAAGCGTAAACGGAGAAAATTTACGCTTCCTAGAAGCTTCATTAACTCTCTATTGACTTTTCGTGATTTTAAACCTTCCATACACGCTTTTTGAACGTTTCCTGAAGCGTGTGCGGAGCGTACTATTACGCTTCACGTACTCTTTAATAGTTGACGTTTCCCTCACGCTTTTTGAAC
>VBVR01006104.1:0-10818 GCA_011638315.1 Tetramorium parvispinum
AATTGATACTATGTAAATTGATAATATAAGAAATTTCATTATAAGATATTAAAAATTTTCTAGTAAATACTAAAATAAGAAAAAGAAAAAAGAAAAAGAGAGAAGAAAATAAATATCAATTAAAGAATACATATATTTAATAAAAAAAATGTAACATGAGCATGTGTGGTGCATTAAAAAATTTATAATTATCATATTACTTGCAATATTACTTTTATAACACATACGTCATGTTCATCGTACACGTTTGTTCCTAATATCATTTACGATTGCTATAGTAAAAACACCTTTTTGCAATATGTTACATATTAAAAGTAATTTCGTTATGTATAATCTGTAATAATTCTTGTTTCTTTCAATTCTAGAGTAGATTTAAATGTCTTTTCGCAAGATTTTAGATTTTACTATTCCTTCTATTATTAGAACAACGTATTTTTTAAAATATTCATTGATGAACGATCCGTTTTAATAAACTTCAAATTATCATTTGTTCATTTTTATTAATTTTTTTTTCTTATATTATCAATTTACATTGAAATTTCTTATATTATCAATTTACATAGTATCAATTTTTTTTTATAATTTAAAAAAAATAAAAGTTTTTATTAATATCAACTTTTTACTACGATAGTAATTATTGAATCAGATGAATTCTTAATCGATTATATGTGTCTCTTTAGTATGCTAAAAATCCGATTGCTAATTCTACCACAAACTCTTTTAACTATAAAATTAAGAATAATTATAATTTATTTAAATTGTATTAAATGCAATGTGTACAATTTGTTCTAAAAATATTTATACATTCGTTCGGTTGCCAGCTATGAACAATTCACTATAAAACTACAAAAATTCATTTATATGTGCAATCATGCAGCACTGTAACGAGAAATTAACTGCATTCATCTTTTTGACACGTGTGACTACAATTGCTAACAAAATTTAACAAAATTTTCGTGCAAAATGCAACGTATTAAAATTTACTTTATATTCGTGATATTCTGCCATATTATTGTATACACACGTAACATGTATTATCACTTTTCCGAGAAGTGAGAATAAAATTACTTTAAATTTACTAAAAAATATATAATATATTTTACATAAAAATTTTATAGTTTTTTAATAATATACTCATATCACGTTTGTCACGTACCTTTGTTGCGATTGGCACGTGTCATTTATGATCGAAAATAGAACGATATAAAACAGAAAATCCCTGTGCAAGACGCTACATATGGAAAAGAGTTTCAGATTCTTATTCCAATATTGAATTGCAAAGCTTTAAATTTGATTTCTGTTTCTGCTCTCAGCAAAATGCTTTCTGAACATAAAAAGAATAGCTGCAGTGCCTTCATTGCATACCTGATAATTACTATTCTGTTAATATCAACTTTTGTTACAATGGCAATTGCTGAATCAAATGTCATACAAGTTCCGTCGAAGTGTCCCGAAGGTCAAATGGTAAATGTCATTGGGGAATGCACTGACATCTTCCAATAATCTTAGTAAGTATATTTTCATAATATACTTTTAATTATTTATTATAGATGTACTTATATTTCAAACTCATCTGTAACTGAATTAGCTATTAAAATACAAATTTTGATATATTAACGTGACAACGATAATGACATACAACTTTTTAGTTTGCAGTTGTAAGGATAAATAAATCAGAATGTGATTTCGTGACTTATTTATTTAAGACTAGCTTATGAAAAAATTCAGAAAATGGGAACAAAAGATCAACTATTATAAATGCGCATACATTATTGAAATTTAATTTCAAAACTAAAATGTTATTGACTGGATATAAAAACATGAATTTATTTATTCTTTCTTTACTTTTATATTTATGAAATCTAATTAAATAGAGAGAAATGCCATTTTTGGTCGCACTGGATTTTAGTAGATTAATAATAATAACAATAATGTCAGACGGTCAATATGAGCAAAAACAAGTTATGTTTTCGCCAATAATTAATAATTCATTGTTCCCTTCAAGGCAAATATAATAAACGTCTCGACTTATAAAATCTGCTTCAGCATACAATTATAAAATATAAATAGTAAAACTTCCCAATAAATAACTTTTAAAAAACAACGAATCAAAATAACGACTAAGAGGCCATAGCAAAATCAAACATAGGTTGCAGATATAAAATTAAAAAGTTTTATGCGAACTTTAAAATATAAAGTTAAAATGTAGGTTTATAGATAAGAAGATGTTAAAAACTTGTTCACTCACCGTTGAACGGTGAAAATACGTTAGTTCTAAGTGACGTCGTTTAAAATATCTATGCATCCAAAGTACTTATAAGATAAATCAAAATTAAATATACTTTTTGTTTTAGAAAAAGCAAAAATCATAATTTTATATAAAGAAAAAGATTTTATATAAATTTTATATAATGTTTGATATTTGAGAGGTTTCTGTATAAAAATTGATTTGTTCTATTATCTTTCTTTTTTAGATATTCTTTTAGATATTACATACTTTCTTTATTAGTCTTCATTTTGGAAAATGCCTTATTATTCGAAAGTAAAATTCGAAAATAATTGATTACCTGTTTTTGGCAGTGGTCTCTTCGTGAGTCTGTCGCATCATCAAGTCCGCGTCATCCTATCTGTTTCTCGTGATACAAGGTGCACAGATGTATGACAGGACTATACCGCCGCCCAAGACCAAGGCGATCATAGCCAAAGTCGTCCATGTGGCCGAGTTCGTGGTAACGCGGGTCGGCACCAGCCTCTTTATCGCCGGCAACTCGGCGACTTCCTCAGTGGTCAAGCCCCACCTCCTGGCCTTGGCGATTAGCGACCTGAGGCGTCGCGACGCCTTCTCGCAGGACCTCTTCGACGTCCGCTTGGATAAGCCGTCTAAACAGTTCCCGAAATGTCCCATAATATCGCGACGTGTCTCATTCTTAAGTCAATCCAAGCGCTGCGGCGTCAATCCAAGTTCCGAACATCGACTGAAATTGTCCCAAAAAATATCCCAGAATCGAGTAGTGAAACTGGCGCAGAAAACCGTCGTACGAATCCTCTCTTTCGCCTAATGCTATATCAAGATCTGCGCCATTTTCGAGTCGAGAGCGATATTATTATATCTTCCGAAACTTGAACAGCCCTCCCGATTTACGCCGTGCACCGACTCGGAAAAAGACGGATTTCTTCTGATAAATTGGCATTGTATGGTGACTGGTGATCGTGCGATTCTCGCAGGTTTTGCTGATCATTATGGGAATTTTTATGCTGTTGTTTACGGCATAATTATTCCGACGATGCAATTATCTTTGCTACGTTTATCATTATGAGAGCGTTGCTCCTCAACGTAGTCTAAAAGAATCTTCTTTACAAATGCATATTTAACAGCTTGCGGAGTCCCCGTTTTCTAACGTTTTTAATACGCATTCTTTTTATGAGACAATGCGACCCAAATGATTATCTAAAACATAAAAAATATAAGTCAGTTAATTTAAAAATAAAGAACGAAATATATAACACATTTATGAATTTAACAGGAAATTCAGATAAAATTATTCATAATAATAAATCTAAAAATATTGTGCAAATTAATGAGCAAAATTTGCGAAAATGAACGAGATTAATAAAAGTTTCAATAAATGTTTAAATCAACGCCGTGCAAATATTATAACATAATTATTATAATACGTACGAAACAAATTATTATTTTATAATTCCGTAATAACGAATCTCTGTATATTAAAATTCCGTGTAATGGCATTCACGCCGCTGTGCGCGCAAACACTCCATCATTCTCTCGCGTCTTTTTGCGCAATTGAGTAACATAGCCATTAATTTACACGTCGATCCAAACCAATCGGCGAGTCGATGAAACCCGGACCGCTTTTAACTCTCTCTCGCACGACCGGGCACGGGGAAATTGTAATTGCCCGTCTCCATGAATAATGCAGCACTAATCGAAGGAAGGAGAGCCCGGTTCGCCTTTCGCTCAAGAAAGGAGGCGAGAGTGAGGCCGGCAAAAAGTTCCCGATCCAACGCGGAAGCCGTATGCCGCAGAAGTGAATTAAGTTTCGCCGTTTAAAGTCGATCGCCGTCTCCCCGTGCCGAAGGATTACACTCTGTTCCGTCGCCGTCATACGCGCGTCATCGTCGCCGGTTACGTTACATAAGCGAGCCTTTCTCACCAAGCGCACCCCCTTGTCACGCGCCGGCGACTTTGAATTATACGATTGACGATTGGCTAACTTTAAATTATATTTATCCCCAATTTACCGAGGCGCGTGTTTACCAGTACGGCAACTGAGGATTTACGAGCAACAACGAGACGGGTTCGTTTATTTTCCGGTGTTTACGTGCCGAGTGTATCGGTATTACTCTCGCTGACGTATGGAAGCCCGTTCTCGTACGCCAGATAACTTTGCCTCGCTCGACGTTGACTTCGACTCCTTAAAACTCGGCGCGTACCTGAGTTACGTGAAAACTACTGAAACGCCTAACTATATGGCTCGTCGTATATTTTTAGCAAAGCGAGAAAGAAGATAAAATTTTCATTGATTATTTTTTATGTTATATATTGATTAATCTTTTTTATTAATCTGTAAAAAAAACTCGACAAGACTTCAATTTTAATTTTTACATTAAACTTATATAAAACTCATAACAAGAGGTAGATCGAATGTTATTTTATCTTTCAATAAATTAATATTATGATCTTGTTTATAATAAAATCTAATTAAAAAATTCAATTTATCTATTGTTTATCTGTAATTGCAAATTTTATTTAACTTCCTCTTTTGGTAAAACAAAGAGGAAGACCTTTATACTTTCGAATATTTTTATAACAATATTGTGATAAGTTTTTAATTTTTTACAGCTTTAATTTTCCCCGCTTTATTTCCAATAACATTTTTAAAAAGCATTTTCGAGTTTCTTTTTCAAGAAATGTGTCGAATGCGTATGAGAACCAAAAGGATATGCATAATAAGCAGCATACGTAATAAGCTTTCTATTACAGGTAAGACAATTTCGCTAGCTTCCGCAATGAGACGTTATTCGAGACCATTATGCACGGAAAAATGGACTAAGTACAATCTGCACTAATATAGTACAGAACTTGTTCTCGTTCGGCTCAGGCAATAGACCCTGAACTATATTTACACGCCATTTGTCTAAAGCTCAGTTTATGACCTGGAAATAATATCGTCTACGTCATGTCAGAAGCTTATCGCAATTTCGCTCGACACTCAAGCTATTAATAAACTTCCATTAGTATCAGTTTCTTATACTACAAGTTTCTTATATTAGCGTAGAAGATATTTCGGAACTACAGGTCAAAAGATAACTTTCTAACAGAATGATAATCTTATAGAAAAATAATCTCTCTTATAAACGTACGTTCGCGAATTAACTATCAGCTTTAATATTCTTTCTATTTTCTAAACTGAGCTTTTTCGTATGATTATATATGTCACAAAATCACTCATATTTTGATATTCCAATAAAGTAACAACTATGTTTGCCTGTGTTTTATTATTAAAATTTTTTGTTTTTATCCATTTTATTAATTAGCTATGTCTCTTCTAAACACTATGTACACAATATTGCATAAGTCCCGACTGTCATTTTATGTATTAGAATTATTTTTAACAATATACATTTATAATGATTTTAAAATTATTTAATATTATTTGAAAATTATTTTGGAAAAAGTATCCTGGAATGGAAAAAGTCATGTATCCTGAAATCATTCCTTAAACGATGAAAATCTATTGAATATAATTACCATTTTTCAATCGAAAATGTAATGAGAGAGAAACTATATTTTAAACTATGTATATGTATATAAGTGATTTAGAATTATGTTATTAAATTTAAAAATCACAAATTATTAAAAACTTAAAAAAATCTTAGAAAAAATCAATTTACGTGTTGTTCATCTATTTAATTCTGTTCTTGTTATAATAAAGTTATAATTGAGTTATAATTATTATAAACTTGTTTAAATATTATTGCTATTCATAACAAATTTATACAAAACTGTACTTATATATTTCAACGTGCACCTAACATCTTAAACGTTCAACCTGACTACTAATCATGTCTCGCCGTGAAAGCATTATGCCAGAATGTTTAATAAAGCTTCTGAGAAAAATGCACACTATAAAGTAAAATTGTTTCAAGAATCTTATTGATAACAATCTGTATTAATTATTATCTTGCCTGTTTCGTATAAATAAATTAAAGATACATAGAGAAGGCAATAAGCAGTTTACAAAAAGTTTAAATAAAAACATATATTTCTGACTTTTTATAATAACAAAAAAAACAAATTTATTGTAATCTGTTAAACAAAAATTTGCTCGCTTACAAATAGCTTCAAAATTACTCTGTTGATGAAAAATAAATATTTTTCAACAAGAAATCATTTTAATAATTTTATTTAAAATGTTTCTCGTATTAAATTGTTATTCTGTTTTATTCCATAACATACCTTGCTTTTATATTTACAGCAATTCTCAATATTGACAGCAATTGTCGTTGATATCTATTTATCACAGATATAGTCAGACATCCGTATCATCAATTTGCACATGATCTTCATTCATGCACTTATTCGCAAATTTCTCGTACACGATTAACATAAAATTAATTTATTTAAATCGCATTTTCGATTATTAAACAGATGTTTAATTAGCACTGTGTAGATCAATTAAACAAATAAAAAAATAAGAATAAAAATAAAGAGGAAAAGATTTCTTTTTCAGTTTGACGAAATTCATGTCAATTATAAAATTGCATTCGTCAGCCACGTTTCAACTTCTCGAATAAAAGGCAATATATGAAGAAGACCCTTTAATTGTCCTTCAATCTTTATGAAGCACTGACAAAAAGCGCCGTTTCGTAACCACGTGACACAAGTTTTCGCGTGCGAACGCCGTATGCTGCTTCTCCGACGGATGTCACGGCGCTTACTGCCGGGGCGTCGAATATCCGCGACCCTTTATGCGGCACAACCAACCCCGATCACCCCCGGACACCCTTCTACCGGTCTTCCTCGACCCAGCGGCGACGCGGCGCGAGGCTATCGAGAGACTGTATGTACGACGGATCTTAACGCAGCTATATTTGCAGAACTCGATATCCTGTGTTGGCAAAGCCGAAATTAAGGCCGATATTAATCCTTTGACCATCTCCTCGCTGCTCTTTACGGTCACCGACTTACAAACTTAGGTATATTTGGGATATTGGGAAGTCAACGCTATTTCTCCTAATATAACTGTCTCTTTTCTTTGCTTTAAATATTATTGTATTTAATCTTACTTAGGTGTATCGTATTTAACATACTTACATCGTATCTAACCTACTTAAATTATTACTATCCCCATATCCTATTTTATTTTAGAAATAATATTTATCTTAGAAATTTCATAGAGATATATTCGACCTAATGAGAAATATACATTTTATTTTAAAGAATAATTAACAATAATTTTTTATTCTCTCGGAATAATACATTTTAACAAAAACATTTAATAATATAAGAAAAACTAAAGAGTTGTTATAAATACGCATCAAATACTGACTTAATATATTTACTTATATTTATATTATATTAAATATCCTACATTTATTTGTTATTTCAATTATTTTACCATTATTTTAATTTTCTTAGGAATTTCTGCTCGTCCTTATAACATCGTCCTCATAACAAAATGCGCCATAATGGAATGGACACGTAAAATTAATTGCATTGTGAATTATTATCTTGTATAAACCGAAATAATTACGTACATATTTGTACTCTGTTGGACTGCGTTCACTCATTTAATGCAATTTTAACGAGATTCTATCAGTTAGCATCAGTCTGTCGCATACGCAATATCGTTAATGGTAGTCGGTGGAATTGTATGAAATTACACATCATCACCGCGATCATTTTGTTTCTCCAATCAATTCCGCTGCCCCCGAATATAATCTTGCGTTCCCCATGCAGCTATGCAAGACCGGTATTAATCAAACAAAATTGTATCGCACTATACGATTGTAACGAGCGCGTATCGCTCGTTAGTAATTAGCCGCTCGTACCTAATTATTTGCTCGTAGCGCTCTCTCAGCGAATTTGCTGCGGAATAATGCTACCTTGTTATATTTTCTCCAGAAATATCATCTAATTCGTCAGCTCAATGCCGCTCACTCAAAACAACGAAATGTACAGGAAATAAAATAAAATACACAAAGAATAATTATTTGTTATTTTAATTTAATATTTTCCAACCGAAAAAAAATTTATGTTCTTTTAAAAATTATTACGGGCAAATCTTGATAACAATCTCGGTTTATGCGCTATATTGACAAGTTTCTGTATAAATCACGAATATTCTGTATGAATCATTATATTTAAATAAAAATGTAGTGGACCGGAAAGTAATAGATATTCAAAGAGATTCAAAAGCACGTTTTCTGTGTCGAGAACATCAAGACTTTTACCATCTTCCTAAGCACAGATGAGCTACAGACGAAGCTCTGGCCGAGATCTGCGTATCCGCGCGCAGTCGTTAATGAGAGAGAACGGAATTACCTGATGTTACTTACCATGAACCAAAGCCAAAAGCACCTGTTCTGTTACGCAAGAGAGAACAAAGCCTCCCGCCTACTCGTAACAGTGTCGTAATAACTGAAGAACGATGCCATACCTATATCTCATTCTTCAAGAAACGCACTGGCGTGCGCATTCAAATAGACATAATAATGAAAACACATGATAGAATATGTTATTTCACTAGCGAAAAAATGGTGGAAAATGGTTTTAAAATTAACACGGCAGAATATGATCAATTAAACTAAAGCCTAATTAGCTGACTATAAATACATACTATATAAGACTGTTTTATAGAAGAAAGTTTTTATATATTTTTCTTATTTATTTTATTGTTTTAAAAAGATTAATTACTTGAATTTTTATAATTATTTAACTTCTTTTTATTTTTATAAGGATTAAAAAACGAGGAGCTATGAAATTGTCTAAAGAAAGATAAAAGAGGAAGATTGTTTACAAAATATGTAATAATACTTTTTATTTTTCAATACATTTCCCCATCTTATAAAAAATAATAATAAAAATAATGCATCAAAAGTCAATATATATTTTATCAAATATTTTATGAAACATATACTTAATAAAAGAGCTACACAGTATATATACATATGTTTAGGAAATAAAATTGCAATGTTTATTAAATTGCAATATAATTTTTATATAATTTGCACATTGTAAAAATCGTCTTTGATACACATTATTTATAATTATAAACTGTATAATAGCAGAGAACTCTATGCAAAACATTACAAATTGAAAATTATTTTACATTTAATGATTGCTTCGCACTCCTACAAGATTTTAAATTTCATTTCTGCTTCAATCTCTAGCAAAGTATTTTTATAGTTTCTAGTAAACAGGAAAATTGGCTACATCAGCACACTCACTGTACATTTATGGTCTAATAATTACTTTCTTATTAATTTCAATATTTATCGCGACGGTAATCATTGAATCAAATATTTTGGACAAATTTATCTTGTTCTATTAATAAAATTTCTATTAAAAATCATACTTTTGGAAAGTGCCAGAATTATAAATTAAAAACAATTTACAATTTATTTATAAAATATTTTTTAATGTACTTATAAATATATTCTCCTTATATCACAATCCTTTCTCTTCTTATCTTTAGATACATATATCTGAAGGCAATTTCGCACTTGATTGCAGACCAAGATTGGACTTAGTAGATGACTAATTATATAAATATATATAAAAAAATCAATTATAAATGAATTTATAACACAGTTATATTATAGCTTTCCTATTTTTCCTTTCTTATTATCATTTTTGAGAAGATAAGAAGCTATCAAATTATTCAAAGATAATATGAAAAAACATGACAGTAAAAGTAACATATAAAACATGTATTTGATACTTAAAAATAAACATATTATATTATAACACGCTTTACATAAAATAAAAGAGCTATAACATATTTATCTTAGAAAACAAAGATATAATTCTTAGTACTTTCAATATAACTCTTATTGTGACAATTTACATCGTATGCACTATGTTTATCGTATATGTTTATCGATATACGTCGCGTAGATATGTATATGCTTCTCTAGCATACGTAATTTATATTACAAAATGTATAAAAAAAATCTCTGTGCAAGGCATTACAAATTGTAAATTATTTAATATTTATAATTATTCTGCAACAGCATTGCATTCTTTTAAATAGATTTGATTTTTGCTTCAGATGTGCGTTTTGTAGACACATAGAGAATATATGGTACGTTTACTACATATTTCATCGTTACCTTTTTATTAATATCAACATTTATCACGATGTTCATTGAAACATATCATTTAGAACATTCGACGCAAACTGCTGCTCTGAATTAAAGAAATTCCGCATTGAAAGAAAGATAGGTACAATTTATTTAACAATTTGTTTGTATGTTTAATAACTTGTTAAATTTTAATAAATGCGTTTTTATAAATTGTTCTTTTCTTAATAAAAATTTTTTGTTAAATGTAACATTAAATGTTACATCTTTTCATAACACAAATAATCGTTATTTTCTCATCAAATAAGTATATATTAATTTTGACAAAATATTAATTTTTAATTTACGAATATAGCAAAATTTAATAATAATGCTGTTGCATTTTATATAGAAATGATTGCAAGTGAATATTATAAACGAATAACTAAATAAAATATTATAAATGCATATCAATCTTGAATTTAAACTTTTAATTTCGTAGATTATAATTAA
>VBVR01006105.1:0-10811 GCA_011638315.1 Tetramorium parvispinum
ACAGTATGCAATGCATAAGTCTTATGTATTGCAACTTATAAAATAAAGTATTTAAAATATATCGATTTTTTTCAAGTTATTTCTTTTTTACTGTAACACAGCTTTTTTAATTTGATGTAAATTTTATTATAATACAACTTACAAATTTTAAATTATTAAACGTTGTATGTATTAATTATATAATTAGTATATATTAATTAAATGTGGCAATTGATTTAGTTTTATCGAGTTATTATTTAGCTTACATATATTTACACTATTTGAATAGAATATATAATTTTAATTTTAAATATATTTCAAAATGTATTTACGACAATTTAAACATGCGATATTTGATTATAATTTGATTATACTTCTATCAAAGTATATGGAAGAAGGTAATTTTACGACTCAAAATAAGTCGAAATAGACTAAATTTTTTTGAATGACACTTGCTAGCTAGATTTTTTTGTATCGCTCGTGACACATCTTAAAGAAGTCTTAACAAGAAAATTTTTCATTTTGTCCAGCTTGTCATTTTCGGTGTGTAAAAATTATAAAAATAATAGAAACGTAAAAATCATATAGCTCGTTCAAAAGTAAAGATTTCAAGCTTTAAAATGCTTTTTTTTATTTGCATTCCGATAACTTTTAATGAAGTTACAGCTGTTTGAAATTTGCCCATTTTTTGAGTAAATTTCGGTTATCTCCTTGTCTTCTCTCTCAAATCTCTTGAGGAATGTATAAAAGATATATTAATTTTACAAATAAATTTATCATTAAACGTAATTACTATACATATAAAATATGTAGGATAAGATCTTTTATGTTTAAATAGAAAAATATTATACATTATTATAGAGAGAAAATCTTTTTATACTTATGTATTATTTTACAGGAAGGGTAATCTAATATTGATTTAACATACATTAGAGAAATTATTCATAATCATCAACCTCATGTGTTACATTTTATAAAATAAAGTGCTTAAAACATATTGATATTTTCAAATTATTTAATCAAGATCCTTTTTAATGTAACACAGTTTTTTAAAGTTTTATCTAGGCTTTGTTATGATACAATTTATATATTTTAAATTATTGCAAATGTAGCAGTCGATTTAACGTTATCGAGTTATTAGTTAGCTTACGCATGTTCACATTTTTTATTTGATTGTAGTATATTATTTTAATTTGAAATACCTATTTCAAAATCTATTCATGACAATTTTGAAGAATCTATAAAGTCTTTAAACGATAATTTATATCAGAATTTAGCATAAAATTTTATTTTATAATTTTGTACTACGTAAATATGAAAGCTTATATTAAAACATACATGGCGAAAGGGTTTGTAAATGGAAATATGATTTCTGCTCTGAAATTTGACGTAAAATTAGTGATTTAATATTTTAGGTCCAACATTTGGTCATGCGAGAAACGAGAACGAAAACAAAAGAGAGATACTCTTCATTATAATCATATTTAAATGAATTCTCTCAAGTAAATTTCACAATCTAATTGCCTCTAATTATATTGTCGAGTGATGTTGATTGTCGAGAAAAGAAAATCACTGAAAATATTCCTTTCAATTATTATCTTATTAATTTATGTGTACACGATGAATGTTAGATAAGCTCAGCAATCTGCAAAATGTCAATGCAGCTCCCTTAATCTGACACATTTTCCGCGGTCGTATCGATAATCGTATTATCTCTCGTCCGTTAGTAAAATATTACGGAGACGCAACGGAGAGCGAAGCACGCGATAAATTTCTATCTCCTTTCGCGATCTGACTTATTAATTTGCTATTCCGTCAACGACCTCATCATATCTCCGCTGAAGCTCGGCGAGAAGTTAATTTCATTCGGTCGCGTTAAATCAGAGAATTTAATGAACGCTCCCTTTCCTCTAACCGATAAAATTTACAATTCACGAATGCTTGTTTGCATGCGAATGAGACGAGAAATGTTACGCGGAGGAATGATAGTCGCGCTTAATCGCTGAAATTCCTACCGTCCACCGTCGCACGGCAAAAGTCCCACACATGTGAAATACGGGGGAAGGGGGGAAGGAAAAAAACCTTCGGCTATTAATCCCGAAAAATAGTGCCGCACGCATGCAACCTCGTCCGCAGCGGTGGTTGCTAATCAGGCTGGCGTTAAGCCGCTTAGCTGAGCGTGCAAAGCTAAATGATGATAACAAAAACAAGCGTGCATAAATCGCGCGTGCGAGACGAACTTGGTAATATCCGAGCGTTCAGTCAGGGATTTAATCCCGGCTTACAGATAAACTGTCCAGGGAAGGGCGACTTTTTCACCTACTCCCGCTAAGTGACAGTCGTCTCCGACATTCGGTTCCGGTCGAGGAAATGCACGTTGCTCTACTGGAATACACCTGAAAAACACGCATAGTTAGTCCATGGACAAATGGACAAAATATAGGAATATAATACTAAACAAATATTGAACGCACTCGATCAGCGAAGGAATTCCATTGTTCATTTTTCGCGTACAGAAAATGCAATGTTCTTTAAGTTAAAATTTTTAAAGTTAAAAGGACCTTATCAATTGATTAAAATTATCCAAACCGTATCAGTATTCATGTAATTAATTAATGTAATTACTTAGTTTCTTTAATAAATAAATATATGTGTATAAAAGAAATTATTTATCCAATATATAGTTAATTAAATTAATAATTTACTTATTTGATAAATAATTATTTTTATATTTCTAAGAAAATAAAGTCAATGTGCGAAATTAATTATTTATTTATTACGTTACTTCTCTGCGGGCAATATTAATAAAATACCATTATTTATATATTTATCTAATACAGTTATAATAATTTATTTATTAACATAATCATTATTTCCCACATAGCACGTAATGTTACAGAAATATTGCGGCAATATTGCAATGTATCAAATATACTGCTATTTATGTGGAAATATTAATAATGTATCGTTAGCTTTCTACTCACGTGTAATAAAAATATCTACTTCCTATAAAAGATGTATTATTACTATATCAATGAAGATAGTTAAAAAGGAAATCATCGACCTGACACGTGGAGTCCAGGAAATTTAATTACTGCGCTAAAAGTACACTGGAGAGAACAGAAACGGATATATAGCCGAGCTGCATATAACTGTATGTCACAGATGGAATCGAATCTGCTCACCAGACCGGAAGAGCAACACGATTGCGGGTGCGATCGCGAAACTATGCCAGACAGATTAGTACCGATGTTCTCCTGGGCGAATATACCTGCAGCTAATTACCTCTACTGCGTCATGCTTCCGCGGTAGGAATCCTAATTATTCGCGACTTACATTCTCTCGCGTTATTTGTTAGGGAACAACGAGGGACTCTAGCCGAGAGATCAAGCAATTGAATCCGTAAAACAAGTGAGATCAGATTTGGGATGGAAAAATCGGGATGGACACAAATTCATTTAGAATCTCGGAAATTAAATGTTTAAAGACGGGGCAAAAAGTTTGCTCGATTCGAAAACGTGAAAATCGAAACGAAATAGAATTTATTATTTTGCACAAACATGTAAAATGAGACGCAACGAAAATAAACGCAATGAAAAATGAAATAAACAATTAACAATAAAATTCAATGAAGTTATACGAGATACAACTCGCTATAACAAATACTTGATGAAAATACGATTAACGACTATTGAAAAGATTAAAAATTGATGAAAAATAATAAAAAAATATTGTCCAATAGATTTTAAAACACTGATATTTTTTATCTTACTATTACAGCTTGTTCCTGCGTCTACGAAGTACGTTTTTAAATACAATGATATTAAACCAGTAATTATATAATAATAATTTTTCACAAAAATTAGCGTTCAATCATTGATGACTGGTCCAATTGGATGCACGTGCCACGTTGATATGTATGCACATATCTGTATACATACTCATATATATGTACATGTATGATTATATAGACATAGAGTGCTATCCTGTCTAGCTAAAATAAACGGAACTATTAATTGGAAACCTGTGTAAATTCTACTGTGCAGACGCCGCCATTTACGCAAGTATACGTATACGTATACCGATAATATATATACATTAATTAAATATCAATATTGTTATTATTTTGCAAGTAATACTCAAAGTTTTCCTTCATAAGTCTTAGAATATCTTTAACTCAAATGTATTTTTATCTCTATACTGTTAAAAATTATAAAAATAAGCTATTACAACTAAAATACATTTAAAATATTTAAATAAAATTTACTATACGAAAACAAGCAAGATTAAAATTTAGACAAGTCAATTTTTTTTAGATAAATTATGTTTTAAATAAATTTCCCAACACACAGGATAGGTAATATAAATTTTTTTACATTTAAATCGATTTAAATCGAACGCCTAAACGAACCGCCATTGTTACAGGTTTCAAATAGCTATAATCTTCTACAGTAGAGGTCAGTAGAGACAAGGTCCCTAAATTTTATAATATGCATACTAGAGTTTACCTACAATATCATTTTTTATCAAATACATTAAAATGATATTAGAGATATTATCTGTGATAAATATTAAAGAAATAAAAAATTCACGATGCTAATAATAAGAAAAGTTTTTTCTATTGCTTAACGTAACCGATTGTTGATAAATAAGTTATGATTTCCAAATCCGCATATAAATCGATTTAGGAATAAACAGAAATCCGATGCTCTACTAAATAAAATATTATTTTACAAAAATAATAAATCATAAGTAAATTTTTGTAATTTAGAAATATCATTTTTCAGATATAAAATTGTCTTACTGCTCGTTGAATTAGAAAGTAGCGAGCGGTAATTTCCATAAACATTATTTTTAGTATATAAACCATACAATGAATAAATTGAGCAGCATTCTGTAAAAATCTATTATCATAGAAAATGCTTCGAGAAGGTTTAATAACAAATTAACCAAAATATAAATATATCTAATATATTCAAAATATTCAAAGTAAGATTTATAATAAAAGTTTTTTCACAAAAGTAGCCTGTATTATTTTTCAAATGCTGCAAATATCACGGGGCATAATGAAATCAGAAGAATTTGAAATGAACTCGAAGTGTACCGCGTCGAGTCGATTGTGAAGTCAATCGATTGTGCCATTACCATCTTTATTAACGCATCACGTAAACTACCTAGATTGAATCTGCTCGATAATGCTGCCAACGCAAGAGCGTGAAGCACAGCGGCAAACACCTTTTCAACTTCACATGGAAACATCCGGGGCTTTTGTTTACGATTGATAATTTGACAGTCGTTGTGGAATTTAGCAAGGTCTATTGAGATATGGAAAATAACTCGCTTAAGGAGCAACCCGTAGAAAACACAGGTCTCTTAGTGTTATTTATTATTGAGAAAGCGAACTCGGGTAATTTATAATCCTTGATCTTTATTGCAGATGTCAACCAGGACGAATTGATACTTCAACAACAAAGACGTATCGAGAAGGAGGTTAATATGCCGTTTGTGTCATGTTTAAAGTGTGCCTTCGAAGGATACATTAGTTTCGTTTAATCTGCGTGATTAAAAATAAAATCTCGTATATTCAAATTAGCCTTGTTACCTCATCGAAGTAGCTTTTCTATCTCCACGACAATGTTTCATTGTGAAATGAAGACCATTTATTTTATTATTTACAACTTATTACGATAAAATATATAAAAATATAATTACATTTAAATGAGTATATTGTTTTTAACAGTACAAATTTTACTCCCCCAAATACTATCTGGACAGTTGTCGAGTGTTTTCTCTTAAATGAAGACTAGAACTTTCATAAGATTTCTACCTTCAGATATATAATTATCTTCTGTATTTCAGATCTCGGAATCTATAGCATTAGTTGGCGAGAAGGAACCACTGAAGAGTTTAGAACAAGAATATGCAGAAGACGACGTGTATCTTTCGAAGGCAAAAGCCTTGGCTCAAAAGTATTCTTACATTAGGAGAACTAGACCTGATGGCAATTGTTTCTTCAGAGCATTTAGTTATGCTTATTTGGAGAAATTAATTGGAAACAAAGAAGAGTATGATAAGTTTCGTGATCTAGCTTTAAAAAGCAAGGATAGCCTTGTAGCTCTAGGTTTTCCCCAATTTACAGTTGAAGACTTTCATGATACGGTAAGACTTCATCTTTATTTTCATCTTTGAATTAATGCTTGATCCTTGGATTGCTCGTATATATTAATGTATTGATATGACTTACAAATTACAAGAATTTTGAAAAAATATATGATATACGTATAGCATAGATTTTCAAAAAATAGTATATATATATATATATAGTATATGCATACAATGTAATTGTGCTACGTAGAATTTATTGTGACAAACATGAGTTGATTTTGATAAATTTTTGTTACAGTTTATGGAAGTTATTGACAAAGTAGGTGGTGACACAGAGTCCAGTCACATGGAATTACACAAATTGTTCAATGAACAAGGTTATTCCGATTACGTTGTTGTGTATCTTAGATTAATTACGTCTGGTCAGTTGCAGCGCGACGCTGAGTTTTATCAACATTTTATCGAAGGAGAACGTACTATCTCGGAATTCTGCCATCAGGTTCGTATCTGACATTAACCTTGTCAATCTTTCTTCTATTTGTCATTGATATTTGCTCATTCTTTCTTCTTCTAGGAAGTTGAACCAATGTATAAGGAATCTGATCATATTCACATTATAGCAATGAGTAGTGCCCTAGGAACTGGTGTTAGAGTTCGTTACATGGACAGGGGTGCAGGAACCGAAGTGACTGCTCATGACTTTCCTGAAGGTGCTATACCAGCTGTGCACTTATTATATCGTCCTGGTCACTATGATATTCTTTATCCTTGATGAATTTGATGTTATGCAAGTTTTTTAATACAACAACAATGATTTCTAACGGCCAGATTTACTTCAAACTCTATTTTCAAAACTGTTTTAGTTATAACACCAATATGTTACCTTTATAATCTAAAAAAAAAAAAAAAAGCAAATAAATCGATTTCATGTACACATTTTAGAAATCTTTAAGTACATTTGCGTATGAGTTTGTCGATATATCCTACTGTTTATAAGTGTCATTTTAAACTTTAAGTCCAATTGTCTGAAATAAATGTCAAAGAAGTCGATGTATCATGTAATTCAATTCCTACATTTTGTTTCTTCTCTCATCTATGTATTTACACAAATAACATTCAATCGTCTAAAAAAATTAATAAGTCCTACATATTTTCCGATAATTCTAAAAAAATATTTCAATTTGATTCTTTTCATACAGAATTAATTTTATTTACATATATATTAACTTTTTTAAACAATATGTGCAACACAAATATATTTTTGCTCAGTCTACAAATTTATCATAGAAATTACAGACTTTTCATAACTTTTATATACTTAATAATAAAAGAATTTATAGCAAAAGAAATATTGTCATATAAATCATTTCCAAATCATATGTTGCAAGTTTAGAAAAGTTCTAAACTTGCAATATATGTTCTTAAAAGTAATCAATCTTGCGATATATAACATTCGTATCATACACAATTTATAAATACATATTTTACAGATATTCACTATACACACACACACACCCATACAACATAAAATAAAGATGTATTAATGCTGTTATCGTTGCATAGACCGTACTTGTTCAGTGACTTCTTCCAACATTGCTGAATTTTTGTCAATCGCGTCCATTTGATACTCCAAATGAGTAGCGATGAGTGCAAGCTTTTTCAAACTGGATTCCATCGATTCCAGTCCATGCTCCTGTTGCGCAAAGTTCCTCGATGCATGCGTTAGAATCTGCGGGGACACAGAACGTTCAGCGACAAAATTATTAATTTAACATTACAATATTAGTTGGCTTTCCTGAAAGAGCTAATTAAAAAAACTAAAATGTTACTTCGCTACTTCTGGAACCCCGTTGTATCTGCCTGGCGAGCGAGGCAATGTTATTCACGTTAACTTGCACCCTATCTGCCAGTCTCATCTTCGATTCGATGAACAGGCTACGCGCGCTTGTACTGGACGCTGAAGCCATATTGTAGTGTTTTTCATTAATTGTCGGGTAGGTCTTGCTCTTAATATTATCCAGGATAGACCGTGTGTTGTGTTGATCGATATTCTTGTAAGATAGACTATTTCATTATCTGAAAACATTATATTGTACAATCAAAAACAATGGTTCTCATAATTTATCAGCACGTTACCTTAAATAAGCCCTTTATATACGGACGTTTTTATGTATTTGACGTTTCGTTGAGATGTGTCGTATCTGAAAAGAAATCGATTCGTACATACAGCGTCACAAATGCCTCACGGCGAAATTTGACGTGCAATCGATAAATCTGTTCTTTGCACTATATTTTTGCACTTAAAATGAAATAGAAATAGTATAAATTAAACATTGGAGAGAGAGAGAGAGAGAGAGAGAAAGAGAGAGAGAGGAAACAAATAAACAGAGAACTGCGATGTAAAGAATAAACATTCCAAGTTTGTTTATATTTTTTTTTGCACTGATAATGAAACAGAAGCATACAATTAGACATTAGAGAAAGGAAGAGAAAAGATGAAACATACATAATAAAATTTTGCTACGAAGAACAAACGTTCTGTCAAGCGCTTTAAAAACCGTTGCATGAAGGTATTTATGTGCGAAAGTGTAATGCAGTGTAATGAAGCACTTCGATCTTAAGGTACCATTACATGAGAGCGTCAAGTCCGTCTAGAGATTTATACCGATTTAATATTGAAATGTTGAAATCAGATCATGCTTGATTACATATATAGGAATCGCAAGAAAAAAGAGAAAATTGATTTCACGCAATTCATTTTAATCTTTTTATTATTAAATAACTTCATACGCGGTATATATAATACATACGCGGTAGCCTTTAACTTGCCTATCTGTACCGTGTGGTAGAAAGTGCGAACAATTGAACTCACGTATGTCGCAAATTCTAACCAAGGCAAGAAAAACATAACCTTAAAAACGCATTTATTTTATAATTTTAAATCTATTTTATAGTTTTCAAGGTATTTCTGCGACCTAGAGGAAATCGAATTCTTCAAATCTGGAGTTGGCTAAGAAAATACAGTTATACCTACACTCAAAAATATTATTTAAATACATTTTATATTTGAAGACATACAGTAGATATATTGTTTATGAAGGAAAAACAGGTAATTCCACTAAATGTTTGCAATAATAATTTAACATACAATTATTAGCAAAGCCAAATGTTTCATTTCTAAAAACTCGTATTTTTCTAATATCAAAATAAGCATAATATATATCTCGGTTATCTCCATCCTTACGTTTAATTTTATTAGTATCTTCAGATTCTTCCATTGAATTATTATCTTTATTCGGTGACACTTTTATTGCATTCTCAATATTTCTTTTCTTGCATTTAACTTCGTAAGTATCTTTATTCTCCGATTTTTCCGTCGAATCACTATCTTCCTCCTGCGATACTTTTATCTCATTCCTAATATTTTTTTTCTTGCATTTAACTTGGTAAGTATCTTTAGTCTCTGATTCTTCCTTCGAATCACTATCTTCATCCGGCAATATTCTTTTCCTGTTCCGAACATATTCCCGAGATATATAGTTTAACATTGGTTTCAAATAAAATTTAAATATTTTGACTGTTTGTGTAATGTTAATGACCTTTTTAAACTTTGTTAAATAATACAAAACTTTGCATGCATGATTATTAGTTGATCTCAGAAAGAAACGAATAAACTTTGTAAGACAAATTGTGTTTTATATAGAATTTTATATAGATTTATCAACTGATCTAGAGTGATAATATAATTTTAAAAGTTAAGATGCTAACTTAATGAAACTGGCTCACCTTTAATTATATTTGATTATATTGATAGCCTTATCAGCAACATCAGTATGGAATGTGATACTATCTGTAAAGCAAAAAAACATACAAACAAGAAGAATATCAAGAGCAAGATACAAACGTCACAGGACGAAAATAATGATTTGAAGAAAGCATTGAAGAATAAAGATATCTATGAAGTTAAATGCAAGAAAAAAAATATTACTAATGAGATAAAAGTATCACAGGAGGAAGATAGTGATTCGATGGAAAAATCCGAGAATGAAGATACCTATGAAATTAAGAATAAAAATGTCTGGAACAGGAAAAGAATATTGTCGGATCAAGATAGTGATTTGAAGGAAGAATCAGAGAATAAAGATACTTACGAAGTTAAATGCAAGAAAAGAAATATTGAGAATGCAATAAAAGTGTTCCCAAATAAAGATAATAATTCAATGAAAGAATCTGGAGATACTTGTGAAATTAAATATAAGGCTAGAGATAATCGAAACAAGACAGAAATATTGCAGGATGAAGATGATAATTTAAAGAAGGAACTGAAGAACGACATCCATAAACTTAAATCAAAGGATGAAGATATTGGGAAAGAGATAAAGACGTTACAGAATGAAAATAATGATATGAAGAAAGCATTAAAGGATAAAGATACTTGTGAAGTTAAACACAAGAAAAAAAATATTAGGAATGAGATGAAAGTATCACAGGAGGAAGATAGTGATTCGATGAAAAAATCCGAGAATAAAGATACCTATGAAATTAAGAATAAAAATGTCCGAAACAGGAAAAGAATATTGTCGGATGAAGATAGTGATTCGAAGGAAGAATCAGAGACTAAAGATACTTACCAAGTTAAATGCAAGAAAAAAAATATTAGGAATGAGATGAAAGTATCACAGGAGGAAGATAGTGATTCGACGGAAAAATCGGAGAATAAAGATACC
>VBVR01006106.1:0-10814 GCA_011638315.1 Tetramorium parvispinum
ATTATAAATATTCAAACTGTGCACCATTCATTTGCATGCACAGTCTAGCTCATCGTAATAGATTTTCTGTAGTAGATTTGCGTATCATTTGCGGTGATACGGTCGCCACTGCTTCGATAATTTTGTCTTGTAATTCTTAACGATTGTTTATTGGTTCTCGGTAAACGTAATTTTTTAAATGCCCCCCAAAAAAGTAGGCTACAGGGGTTAAATCTGGAGATCTTGCTGGCCAGTGTTGTGGTTCACCGCGTTCTATCCATCTATTTGGATATGTTACATTTAAAAATTGACGAACATTTCTAGATGAATGCGTCGGTGCACCATCATGTTGGAAGATTAAATTTCTTCTTAAATTTAGCGGAATATTTTCTAATAAAATTGGTAAATTATTTTGCAAGAAATTTAAATAAATTTCACCATTTGTTCTAGCAGGTAGTTCAAATGGTCCAATCTGAAATAAAATGTGATATTGAAATTCTTATTTTATCAATTTCTTTAAAAGAATGATAAAGAATACAAAATAAAGAAGATAAAAAATAAAGTACATTAATTTGAAACCTATGTTAAGAATTATTCATTCTAAATTCATGAGGATTGTCTTATGACCAAATGTGATAATTATAATTGTTGAAAATACCTTCACAAGTGAATAAACATTCATCGATTAATAATACACATATTTTATATTACAGGTTGCTCTTGTTATAGTACGTATGTACAAAAAGGATAATGCCCAATTTGGGCCCCGAGTGAATAGTCATGAATCATATATTAATCGATAGGGGGCTACTCACGAAGTACGAAACAAAAGGTTTTAATTGCTTAATTGAACTCTGTTGATTATTATATAAATATATTGTTGCGTCACTCACGACACACGCGAGAACGCGCACGCGGGAAATAATGCACAAGAACACAGAGAAACGTTAAAAGGAACTTTAATTACAGAACGAATACAATAAGAAAGCCGTAAGGGAGAAGACTCGGAAGGCAGCGGCGAAACGTCTTCACGAGACGAGTCGTTCTCCAAATCTGATCTTCCTTCTTTGTTTATCGTCGTCGCTAAGCGGCGACTCTCCTCTTGACAGCTGACCATAGCGGATCAATAAAATATTGATTTTCCGCGGTCAGCTGTTAATGCATCGGGTGCAACTTTCGGCTCGAAGAGACGAGGCAGGCGCAACAATATATATACCAAATTGGTGATTTTCAATAATAACTCTACCTGCACACGAGCGTTGTCAATAATTATTGGACACCCTGTATATGAATTTTATGGTATATCTAAAATTATTTTAGAAATAAATAAGTTAACATGCATCATAATCAATGCAAGTAGAGTGGACTAAACTAAGTCGAAAAGTCCTCTACCATTTTGCAATTTTCGCAATAGTTAACGAGTTTTTAATTATTGAAAATCACCAATTTGATGATTTTCAATAATTAATAACGCGTTAACTATTGCGAAAATTGCAAAATGATAAAGGACTTTTCGACTCAGTTTAATCCACTCCATCTGCACACGAGCGTTGTGTCAATAATTATCGGACACCCTGTATATGAATTTTTATGGTATATCTAAAATTATTTTAGAAATAAATAAGTTAACATGTGTGATCAAATGCAAGTAGAGTGGATTAAACTGAGTCGAAAAGTCCTCTACCATTTTGCAATTTTCGCAATAGTTAACGAGTTATTAATTATTGAAAATCACCAATTTGGTATATATATATATATATATTTATATAATAATCAACAGAGTTCAATTAGGCAATTAAAGCCTTTTGTTTCGACTTTGTAAGTAGTCCCCTATCGATTAATATATGACTCATGAGTATTCACTCGGGGCCCAATTCTCCATATGAAACTGGGCATAGTCCTTTTTTTCTTTGTGCGTAATCTTGAGATAATAAATGTTGCTTTGATAAATAAAGCGCGTATATTTGATTTTCTTGCAATATTCGATGAAATGTTTTTAATATCTCTAGTTGACTACTAATTTCACGAATACTTGTTGAAGAATATTCTTCTTCAATACGTAATATTCCTTTTCATTTATTACGTTACAGGCATAGAAATAATGACCAACAAAATTTTTTTTAATTGGCATAATCCAACGAATCCAGAAGTTCAAACTCTAATTAATAAGCGAAAAAATACGCTCGGATTTGGCACTCTACGATTCGAATAACACTGCACACAGCTTCGTGTGCATTTTTTATGAAGGATACCATGTGTTAAACAAATGACAAAAGACAAATGTCGTTTATTAAATTAGTTTGTGTTACTTATTTACGATCTATTTATAAATAAATTAAGACATGGACTATACAAATACAGAATATTGCGACATGTTACTCATTTATGGTGAAAGCCATTAAAATGCATACGAAGCTGCCCGAAGATATGTATAGCGTTATCCAAATCGTAGAGTGCCAAATCCGAACGTATTTCTTCGTTTAATCAACAGAGTTCGAACTTTTGGATCGGTTATGCTAATTAGAAAAAATTTTGTTGATCGTTATTTCTATGCCCATAACTTACAAAATGAAAATGAAGCGTTACATATTGTAGAAGAAGATTCTACAAGAGGTATTCGTGAAATTAGTCGTCAAATAGGATTATCAAAAACATCAGCTTATCGAATAATGCAAGAAAATCAAATGCATGCGTACCATTATTCAAAGGTATAATATTTATGATTAAGATTATGTTATATTATTCATCGAATATTGCAAGAAAATAAAATGCATGTGCTTTATTATTTAAAGGTACAGCATTTATTTCCACAAAATTACGCACAAAGAATAAATTTTTGTACTTTATGGATACTACAAGAACAACAGCCCGTAATACAAAACATATTATTTATTGATAAATGCTTATTCACTCGTGAAGGTATTTTTAACAGACACAATTATCACATTTGGTCACAGGAAAATCCGCATTAATTTAGAGTGAATAATTTTCAAAATAGGTTTAAAATTAATTTATGGGCTGGTTTATTAAATGATACATTGATAAGATACTTTGTTTTTTGTTTTCTTTACTTTTTTGCTATTTTTTAAGAAATTGATAGAATAAGAATTTCAATATCACATTTTATTTCAGATTGGACCATTTGAACTATCTGCTTATCGAGAACAAATAGCGAAATTTATTTAAATTTCATGCAAAATAATTTACCAATTTTATTAGAAAATATTCCACTAAATTTAAGAAGAAATTTATTCTTCCAACATGATAGTGCACCGACGCATTCATCTAGAAATGTTCGCCAATTTTTAAATGTAACATACCCAAATAGATGGATAGGACGCGATGGACCACAACACTGGCTAGCGAGATCTCCGGATTTAATCCCTGTAGACTACTTTCTTTGGGGGCATTTAAAAAATTACGTTTACCAAGAACCAATAAACAATCGTCAAGAATTACAAGACAAAATTATCGAAGCAGTGGAGACCGTATCACCGCAAATGATACGCAAATCTACTACAGAAAATCTATTACGACGAGCTAGACTGTGCATGCAAATAAATGGTGCACAGTTTGAATATTTATTATAATAAAATAAAAATAATAACTAATTTATTTCTTTTATTTTATTATAAAACTGAATTTATAATTAAATTTATATGTTATAACAAAATTTATTATTTCAAAATGAAATAATTCGTTTTAATCGTCTAATAGTAACCTTTATTGTAGAAATATTTGTATAACATGAAACTAATGAAGCGGATTTATTGCAAATTTCATACTGCAAATGTAAGCTATCAAATGACATTTCTCGAATGATGGCTTACGTTTTATGCATCATTTAATGTTTTTTTCGGAGTATTTTCAATAAATTCTTCTCTTCATTTACAGATAATGCATTTACGCAAAAATTAGTAAAAACAAATTTATTCTCTTTGTATACGTCTCAGTATCGTTATTGACAAGAGGGGTGACAGTTTCACCTCTAGCACTGTGCATTGTATGTACCAAACCTGAGCGCGCGAATTTTAGGCTACCTCATTCGCTAACTATAATCCTTCTAATTCAAAAACTATTATAGTCTGAGTATTTTAGTATTAAGATTTTTGTCTTAAAATGATCTCATGAATTTACCTTTAAGCGTTGATCCGGTCTTTACGGGACACCCTGCATATGCGGGTTACTGAGATCATTAATAGCGAATTTACATTCAATTTTTCAAAATTCAAAATGGCGGATCCAATATGGTTGACAAAAATTTTGAAATTTTTTAATATTTTCAAGAAATTCGTATCTAAGCGTTCTTGGGATCACTGATTACAAATCTGCCCTTTGTTTTTCAAAATTCAAAATGGTGGATCTAATACGGTCAATAAACATTTTGAAATACTTTAATTTTCTATAGAAATAGCTTTTAGTATTCATTACAAAAATTTATATAAAATATTTATGTTAATTTTTGTTATTAATAATTATGAATCAATCTAAAACTTTTTTTTGTTGCAAATTTTTTTAGACAACCGCTCTCAGCCAAACCCAAAGACACGAACGAGGACGTGGCGATTGTAGTCTCCATTTTGTTTTTTTATATTTATCAATTTTTTGGAAAATTCGTGACTGAAAAGGTTAAGTCTTGGTATGTTAGTCGTAATCAGCGACCCCAAGAACACTTAGATACGAATTTCTTGAAAATATTAAAACATTTCAAAATTTTTGTCAATCATATTGGATCTGCCATTTTGAATTTTGAAAAATTGAATGTAAATTCGTTATTAATGACCTCAGAAACCCGTATATATATATTATCTTCAAATTTAATTATTTTTTTTAACTTTAAACTATTTTTTAAATTTCTGTCCGCCATACCAAATATGCCATTTTGAATTTTGAAAAACCAATGGCAGATTCGTAATCAGCGATTTTAAAAACCCTTATATATAAATTTTAGAAAAAAATTACAATTTTTTTTTCAATTTCTGTCGGCCATATTGGATCCGCCATTTTGAAATTAAATAAACGCCACTTGAATTTCGAAAGCTTATTCTCTTACGAAAGATTTGTGCCATACATTGTTTTTTTTTCATTGCGTTAAATTCTGGTCGTACAGGTGATCCGGTTGACATGGAATGGCCCATATACATATATTTTTAAGATAAAAGTGGGTATGGCCGGTATTCATAGTCACCCTAATAGCCAAATGCTAACAGAATACCGATAATATCGAAGCATGAATATTGAACAGATTCCTGTCCACTGCGCCTGCATTAAACTTATTTTCTGGCAGTACTGTCTGCTGCCACAACGTAACTGCAGAAACGCAGCAGATATGAAGCATGGCATGCCGTCACAAGGTGACATTAAAAACGCAGTTAATATTAAACAATACATGCATGCATGTCTATATCCATTTCTGCCATGTTTTTGGTGTTATTTTGTGACAGCAGACCATGCTCGATTTCTACTCCTCATTTGCTATCGATAATTGATATAATTGCAGGCTTTGTTTAATATTAGTTGCGTTTTTAATGTCACCTTGTGGCAGCACGCCATGCTTTCTTTCTACTGCGTTTCTGCTGTTACGTTGTGGCAGCAGAACTGCCAGAAAATAAGTTTAATGCGGACGCAGTGGACAAAAATTTGCTCAATATTCATGCTTCAATTTGCTGGCATAAGTATTGCTAGCATTCTGCTAGCATTTGGTTATTAAGGTGAATTGAATTACTTCTTATATACTTTCAGTGCATCGTTTTTACTTTCGAGTTTACTTTTCATCTCGCCATCTAGCGACAATGAAAGAATTACATTTAAATGTTGTGAAATAAAATATCATTATACGACGGCAGAGCATGCTGCATTTCTACTGTATTTCTACCGTCATAGTATGCTTGCAAACAAGTGCTTGAAATTTTTTTTCTATATATGCTGATAAGCTGTGCCCAATTTTTGCCGCATTTCTGCGATCATATCCTGATGCAGATTTTATTATGTATCTGTTTCGTTTCTAAATACATTATCTGACAGGGCAGCTCATGCTTCGCTACTGTCAAAATTATGATAGTATAACATACAGTATACAGTTTGCAAAGTCTGTCTTTAGCAGACTTGGCTATTAGGGCAGTTCTTATTTCAAGATCATTTTTAGTAATGTCTTCATATGCTAATACGGGTTTGTGATTAGTTTAGAACCACATGAGAGTGTACTTAAGATAATCTTAAATATAAGAACTGACTATGAATACCGGCCTATAACTCGGAAACGACTTATTTACGGACTTATGTTTATATAGCTTTTTTTCCTTCTTTTTGGGTCCCGAATCACTTCCCGAAATACTGCCGGCGATTTTCTCGACATCCTGTATATATCTTATGTGTTAATCAGTGGCTCTTATTTAACGCGTACCCACTCGGCAAAGACATTATATAGGTACAAAAAGAGAAAACAAAAGTGAGAAAAAATATGGACGAAAGAGAGAGAGAGCAAAATAGAGAAAACACGAGAAAAAGGATGAAAGAGAAAGAAGATTACATTTTGTATCTATTTCTGAATTTATGTATAATTATTAATGTTTTTGTATGTCTTTAAATTTACTGCCTTCTTATTTTTACAATATTTTACATTGTAACAATACTGCTAGAAGATCACAATCTTGTTGCAACATTGATACAATATAACTGAAAATTGATTGTTGTACTATTTAATACTTTCAAAAATGAAAGGATGAGAGAGAAAGAAAAAAAATAGTGAGAATTTGAGAGCAAAAGGAAAAGCAACTGAGAAAAACAAAGTTAGAAGAAATGCAAAAATATGACAAACCCAGATGAAAGAAGAGAGAGAGGGGGGAGAGAGAGAGAGAGAGAAAGAGAGAATATGCCAAAGGAAGCGTAGAAACAAGAGCAAGGATGTAGGAATAAGAGAGAGATATGAAGGGAATGTAAGAGACAGAGAAAAGTGAGAGGAAGACTGAGAGGAAAAATGAACGAGCAATAGAGCAAGAGCTATGGAATGAAAGAGAGGATGTAAGGACAATGTAAGAGACAGAAAATGAGAGAAAATAAAAATAAAAAGAAAAAGAGAGAAGGAGAGGAAGTTCAAGCAAAAAGTGAAGTTAGAGAAAGTACGTGAACGAAGAAAAAAGGAAAACAAGAAGAAAGTTAAAAAAGTGTGAGAACGCGAGAATGAGAGGTAGAATAAGGAAAAGAGAAAGAGAATGAAAAAAAGAGAGCACGACAAAGAGAATGCAGAAACAAGAGCAAGAAATAAGATAGAGTTTAATAGAAGAGAATGGAAGAAACAGAAAAAAGTAAAAGAAAGAATGCAAGAAAAAAGAGAAAAAAAGAGAATAAGCGGAGAATAAGTTCCGCTCATGCCGCAAGGACTGTTCACTTTCGCGTAAAGTATAAATAAAGTCCATTTGATTTAAATGAACAAGCTAAAAGAACATTTAAAAAAAGAATTTAATTTAGTCTTTTATATTAAAAATTTATACATATGTACATTTATGTTAAAAATATATAAATTGTTGAACTCTTTTTCAATTAATTTCATATTTTATTTTAGTTATCCTATATTTAATATTTTGAAAAACGAATGGCGTACGCGTCGCGCAACGGTATGTTCTAATATAAGAAATAAGCTTTTTTTATCATTTTAATTTTTTATGTCAAAATTATAATATAATAAAGTATTTTGAAGACCGTTATTGAATAAACATAATATCAAAAGATTGCTTTTGGTCTTAAATTGCAGAAAAATGTTTTTTGGTTTAATTGTGTAATTATTACAGTGAAATTATATTACCTTGCCTTGAATGGGCGTGTGCGACATGACGTAAACTATCAACACTCGGTGGTTGAGGTGCAGAATGTATTTCTTCCACACGTGGAAATTGACAAAATACTATTTGTTCATGTTGCGCTTGCCTTTGAACTTCTGATACCATTGGTTGAATTTGTGCATATGTTTCACTTCCACTGGTATATACTTTATCCTGTTCATCAATTGCAGCATACATTTCATCTATGGAATAGTGTATAAATTGTATAAAATTTTTTATTTGTATTATATTTATCATATAATCATATTTCTCAATTTATTTACCGGAGTCATCAGAAACAGTAGCATAATGAGGATCTGTGATTGGCCGAACAGAGTGATTTTGTCTGTAAGTTGCTTTGGTTTGTGCTATTATATTGGCTAATGGTTCTCTTACGCTTATGCTTGTATACCCTTCTAGTAAAAAAATGAAAATAATGCAATTTATTAAAAATTATTCATCACATGATAAATATAAGATTATATAGAAAGAGAAAAATACTGCAATTACTCGAATCTTGCGAATCTCCACTAAAGTGTTGTTGAGGACCGTTCTGTTGAGAATGTGGTGGATGTGGTAGCAGCATTAAGAGCGGTGGCGTCATATAGGGCAAGTCTTGATTAGCTTGAACCCCACCAGAGATAGCATTAGCAGCCTGAATGTCATAATGCGTCTCGGAAGTAAGAAGCGAATTATGCGAGGAAGATCGTCGAGTTCTTGGTGGCGCGATTGGATTTCCATTTGATTGATCCATTGATGTTGATGGTTTTTCAATATTTATAATTTGATTAACACTATTTCTATAAATTATAAGAAAAAATGTTCTATTTTTTAAGACATAAAATAAGAGTAGATAGAACAGTATAAAGCATAGGAATAGTAATACCTTATTTGACTAGCCTCAATTTTCTGAATATTTCGAAGTTGTGCATAAGGGTGTTCAACTGAAATAAATTAGAATATTATTAAAAAATTAATAAAAATAAAAAAAATTAATAATAATTCATCTACCATTGTCAGAGACAGGAGATGCAAATCTTGTATATTGATGAGATGTATCTTGTGGCAAAGAACATCCTTGTAAGACAATTTCCTGTGTTTCCCTTTCACACATTTGTTCTTGAGCTAAAAGATTGATAGAAAATAAGATAGTATAATAATATATAGTATAAATATTATACTTGTAAAGTAGTATAATAGTAGTAGTATAAGTATATAATAAATAAAGGTAGTAGAATAAAATAACAAAATTAAGCAAAAAGTTTTATTATTTTCATTTTCAACCATTTATCTTAAACAATTAATTTTTATTTTAATTATTTTTCTTAATTAATTTTATGTTACCTGCATCTTGGACTGTAGCATACAATTCTGAATGATCACCCATAATTTCAGTAATCTCATAAATATCTTGAGGCACTGAATCTATCATATTTTCATGTTCTCTACTCTTATCTTTTGGAATATCTGGAAGACTTCTATTGGCACTTGTAGTCCTATAAAAGTAATTGACATATAACATGTTGTCTGATCACAATTTCAATATAAATTACTAGTACAAAAATTGGAAGTTGGTTGGATCAAAAATAAAAAGATAGGATAACTATCTTTTTATTTTTGATCCAACAAAATCCACAAAATTTTAATTTAATAAAAATCATATATGTAAAATATTTAAATCACATATCATTGTATTCGTTTAAAATAGCTCTACGACTTTTATTACATCAGAATATCCACATTATTTTAAAAAAATTACTTCTCCGTTAACATAGATAATTTCTGTAAGCATATTATGCACAATAAAATTTGTTTGAACTCAGTTTGAACCATTTAATTTGATGTATTTGTTATAATCTACCTTTTTTGGTTTAAAAGGGATAACCATTTATATTTTGGAATACCTTATATATACAAATATATATACATATATAGGATAGAAATACTGAGTAATGAAAGTTGCTCAAATTAAATAATTATTGTATTATTTTGAATTGAATAAATGAATTAAAAAAATTAAACGTTATTAAATCAAAAAATGTTGCAACGTTAGATAAAGGTAAAAAAACGATTGACTGTATGACTGTCATTGCATAAATTTCAAGATATTATCAAGCATCTGAAGTTTTAATGTCAAACGAGTCTTGGAGTAAAATATCTTAGAAACTAATTTAACTATCATAGAACAATTTAAGAATATTTTTATAATCTGTTAATTTGATTAAATATGATCCGATCATGCCAAATGTTTGTTTTTAAATCTATTTTATACGACTTAGTAATTGTGTAAAATTACAAAGAATCATACAAAATAAAATTTTATTAATTAAATGTATGTAGTATCATCAATTATTTTCCTTAATTAGCTTTATTTCAATATTTACTAATTAAATTAATTAAATTAACTTTACATATTTTTTTGAACAACTTGTCATTTAAAGATGTATATTATATATAACAGTGATTAAAAATAAAGTAAAATATTTGAGTTACACAATAAATGAAGTTTTTGGCATTTGCAAAGTTATGTATTCTCATTTAATTAGTAAACTATTCTTTACATTTAGTGATATTATTTAATTAAAATATGCAATTGTGTGTAATATTTAGAATAATAAGACGTTTAGCTCGTAAAGCTTATTATTATTTACGTATGTCTCTATTTTCAAATGAACAAGTGAGTGAGAAGTGCGCGACGGCCCTGAATATCATATGGATAAGAGTTATTCGTTAATTTCAACCAGCTCGCCTACGAAAACTACTTATCGGACGAAATTTTGCTAAACGAAAAAGTTGTATCTTTTATCATAAAGTATCATGTCACATGCATCGAATGCATTTTCGGATACTCTGTATGTACATATTTATACAAGGTGTCCGATAATTATTGACACAACGCTCGTGTGCAAGTAGAATGAACTAAATTGAGTCGAAAAGTCCTCTACCATTTTGCAATTTTCGCAATAGTTAACGAGTTATTAATTATTGAAAATCACCAATTTAGCCCAATCTACTGCC
>VBVR01006107.1:0-10811 GCA_011638315.1 Tetramorium parvispinum
GTCTATTAGGGCCTAACAAGTTAGCTTGCAATTTCATGACGGAATTTGCATGCAGCTTAATAAACGGAAAGAAGAGGTGACAGAGCGGACTTTTCCTACGTGATCACATCTCTTTCTCCCGCGCGAAAGGAAGCAACTGACCCAGATACCCATATACCCACGCATGTAAGGGGTTGGTCGACACTCACGCGTATTCGTCTGTCCTCGACGACGTACTCCTTGTCGATGTTGTCGAGGCCCAGGGTTGACTTGCGGTCGCTGCTGGCGACGAACGTGTTGTTGGCGAAGCGCCGGAATATCGACGTCTTGCCGACGCCGTACTCGCCGCACAGTATAACCTTCTGCTCCGTCACCTTGACGGTCGCCATGTCGTGGCGCGGCGCCGGCTGCAATCACTGTTGACGGCGGGTCATCGTGCACGCGCGCGTCTCTCATTCAACGAGATCGACGTGAACGATCGTGGGCTCGACGCTCACACCGTGAGACCTCCCGACGGATCGCTCCGGCTCCAAAGCACTCGCTTCGCTCCGGCCTGCGTCAGCTGGCGTCAGCGACGAGCGATCTGTCAGGTCCGCCTTCTACTGGATGTATCAGGAAAAGCGAGGAAATAGGCAACATGGGCGCACGAGGTTGTCTTTACCCCATTGGAGCAAATCGCTCTTTCTTATTATTTATTTAATGTTAATTGCGAAGATCTTTGCATTTCTTCCAGAATAATCATTGTTTTCGTTGTCATATGTGAAAGGTGAAGAAACTGGTATCAATATTTTCGAGAAGAAATTAATTGATAAGATAATAATAAGATAAGATAATTAATTGAAAGATAATTGATATATTTACGTAATTTTCTTAAAAGAATTAAAAATTTGATAGATTTAATATAAATTTATCTCTTTCCAAGTAGATTAAAAAAAGAAATTATATGAATTTAAAATTTCGCTCCCTTGCGATTTTTTTTTACAAGTTATGTTTATTTTATAGTTCTTTATAGCTGCATATATTGCGTTTTCTAAAAAAAAAGATATGTATTTGTGTGTAGATATATCACACACACAACAGGATGAAGGTTCGTCGGGTTGTTGAAATTAAATAATATTGAACATGAAAATTGGATAATCATTTCGGATTATCGTGTGTGGCACATTCTTCTTAATTTTTTTTACATAACAAAATATGAATCGATACGTTAATTAACGTAGTAATGCGAAAAATGCGAAGAACAAATTTTATGTAAAAAAAGAAATTTAGCTGCGTCGTGCGTATTTCTTCGCAATCGAGCATTCGCAATCAAAGTAAAATTTGATAAGCTCGGATTCGCGAAAAGATAAAACAGATTATTTATTTGGACTAAATGTCGAATTTTTGACGGGGCCGACGCCCGCGTTCCGAAGTCGCCTGTCGAACGCGCCTGTGATTGGTTCGCGCTTCCGGCTTCGCCAATCGGGATCCGCTTCTCGCGAAGGCTCGATTGTGCGTATTCTCCGAACGCGCGCCCCCGGTCGTGTTTTTCGCGCGTGCCAGTGGTGCGACACGACGCGTTTCAAAGTTTTGAAATGTAAGGCTACCCGCTCGCGCCGCGAAGGGACGCGATTCCGCTTCGTCGAGCGCGCACGGAGGCCGAGGGAGTTCCTCGATTGTGGCCGTGTGAACGATGCCAGCGTCGAGAGGCTACGTGTACTACCTGAAGACGAGCGGCACCTGCGTCGTGGTGCTCGGGTAAGTGACAGCCAAGGTGACACCACTCGAGATTCAAGGTCGAGCATCCCCGCTATTTGATTTGGAATTGTGTACGTCTCAGGGGCTGCTGGTTCCTGTATCAACTGCGGCAGATATCGCGGATCTTTCGGTCGGCGGTCAACACGAGCGTACTAAATTTGGAGCAGGCTCGCGCACAGTACGTCTACATCGATGATCCTCGATTCAAAGGTGAATTGTCTGTCAGTGCACGGCGTGCACATCTTTGACAAATAACAACAAACGCATGTAAACAGTCTGATGTCTGTTTTCAGATATTTTTATGTTTAGGAAGGACGAGGATCATGGATCTGCGGAGAGACCGGAGAGCCTCAGTGATATTCTGGCGAGATGGTGGAAGGTGAAGAATCACAAGCTTGCGTATAAGTTATTGTATATGGCACAACATGGAAACAAGAACGAGCGATACAAAGCTGTGACTGCACTCGGTGGTCTGTCATACTTGAAAGGTAAGTTCTTTAGCCGTCGCAATGTTTCTCTGGCAGTAATTGTAATTTTGCTCATTTTAATATACAGGATAAAACATTGACACTTTAAATAGATGTTAAAATTATGCTGTCTTTCTGTAAAACGCATATTTTTCAGATTGGCATTATCGTCATTTGGCACAGATGATGGATGCTAAAACAGCAGTAGCTCTTGCAAGGATGCCAAATGTTAATTCACTCTTTTTCCTACAACCACCATATTATCATGTGCAGTACACGTTACATGTATGTGATAATCATTTTAATTTTAACTTTCAATTATTTTATTTTGAGCATGATGTATGTTTATAGGCTAAAATACATATATGTTATACGCCAATATTATCTGATGTAAAATTATATTTACATCAATAATAAATAAGGTTAGTTTCTTTCTGCAGGATGTATTAGAAAAGGTACATTCACTGTTGGTAAATCTGAATGCTTCATGTGGCAACACTCATCTCTGTCTTACACAATTCCTTGGCAAAATGTTCAAAGACTCGCATCGAGTAAGTATGTAAAATCATGTATATAAAAAGAAATATTAAAGTATGAAAAAAGCATAATATAAAAATTTTAAGAAATATACGTACAACAATATAATTAATTAAAGCATAAATTATATTTTCAGAGATAATGCTATAAATGTATACAGATTAAATTATTATTTTTAAATTTTGATTGGTTATAAATATTGCAATAAAATATGCAGTATCACAGTGTTGTACTTGTAACTTAATAATATCTATGCTATAATCATTTATTCAATTTCATGTACAGTATCTTGTAGAATGGTTTGATCATGATTTAACAAGCGTGGGCCTTTCTATTGAGAGGACGACAGTTCGGGACGATGAATTACTCAAAAGTTGCATCCGTGCAATCTGCCATCATTCTTCCGTAGAGGAGTATACCAAACGTGAGATATAAATTTTATGCAAGTACAAACTAGAATACACTTCCTATATCTTCTGATTAACTTTCGGCTTTTAGACTTAATTAGTAGTGGAGCGTTGCCAATATTGACAGCGATACAGAAAATTTGCAGTGATGACATAGAAATATGCATATTACTCGCAAGGATATTATCCAACATATCTCTTCATTCCGAATATTTAGAAACTATTTACGAGTCTGGTAAGCTACACATTTGATATTTTTACGATATATTATTGCATTACTAACATTACTGTTTTTTATCAAGGATGGATTGGCATATTGTCACGTTGGTCCCATAGCGACGATATTCGTCTTTCGGCACAGGCGATCAGTGCATTGGTGAATCTGGATACGAATGGGAACGAAAATGCGAAATATCCACAGAACGTTTATTTGCTTTATCCTCTGCACAAAGTTCACGTGGCAACAAAAATGGATGTTATATTTCTGCATGGATTGCTGGGTGGAGTTTTTGTTACCTGGAGACAACGTGACATCGATACATCTGCACTTGGAATTATAGGTTTGTTAATATCTCTGATTATACAATTTCTTAAATTTTATTCATTTTGTTCATCTTTTTATCAAAATGTGTGTTTAATTCTAGATGATAATACATTGGTTGAGACTACAGATTACTTGTCTACTATGATCGATGATGATCGTCCTCAGGAATTCTTTAAAGACTTAGCTCGCGATCTGCATTTACGCGAATGGAGAAAACTAGGCCAAGATTTTGAAGTAGTGCTGGACGATTGTCCGCAGAATGTAAATGTTCGTGCATGCGGACCTTATTTTTGCAAAGGGTAGATTTTTGCATAGTTAACATTTATCTATTTAATCTCAAAATAGCACTGATAAAAGGTCGAAATTGAAAATTGCAAATATTGTGTCTTTAATTATTTATGAATTTTTACGTGGATTTTTAGAAATGACGCCTGTATGAGAAATGATACTGACTCTGCCTGTAAAACACTTTGTTGGCCCAAAGATTGGTTACCTGAAGATATACCATCTTTACGAATCATAGGTGTTAATTATGGTACAAGTTTATCTATGTGGACTCCTTTCTGCCCAATAGAAAGCCTGAAGTAAGTATTGTACGTTATTAATTACTACATAGAAATGTTTAAGTATCTCCTAAATTAGTTTAATAAATTCAGGTATTAAATATTACGATAATTATGTTTGATGCATCGCATTTATTTTTATTAGGAGCACTATTAAAGAGAGAAGCGAAGAATTCGTTACCAAATTGATAAAGGCAAACGTGGGTCAACGGCCACTTGTATGGGTCGCCCATTCAATGGGTGGATTATTAATTAAGAAGATGCTTGTAGAAGGTACGTACAAGTTAAAAATTTACACTAATTTTTACATATTTGATAAATGTACCGATAAAATTATCACTATTGCTATTATTAAAGTTGTTATATATTATAATTACGTTTGTAGAATGGAAAACTGGAGATAAACACGACATCTGCAAGAATACTAAAGCTATTCTATTTTACGGTACTCCTCATCGAGGTTCGCACGTGGCGGCTCTGAAGCAAGCAACGCAAATGCTGTTGTGGCCAACGGTCGAGGTTCAAGAATTACGTGAAGGTAGAATCTATCTCTAGTTTTAATTAACATACAACATATCTTATTATTTAAAAATTTCAGAATCGCCGCAATTGCTAAAGTTGCATGAAGAATTCCTAGAAATGTTAAATGAATATCGCATAGATATTGTCAGTTTTGCCGAGACCAAACCTACGCTTGTAACCGCGCTAAAGTTTCCTTTTCAATTCGTCAGCCTCAATTCAGCAGGTAATGCTTTAAATTAGACATGTATTGTCGATGTTCATATATCGTTTACGTTACGATTACAGATCAGCTTACCTTAATGGTATGCAATTGTAAATAAATCTAACTCTAGATCCTTATCAACACACATGCTGTACGCAAACATACATGTATATAAAACAACTGCCTATATCTTTCTAGATCCTGGCGTGGGAGAATTCTTCGAGATTCTGCAGGATCATTTATCGATATGCAAGCCAGCTAGCAGGTAATATCTAGAATGTGGTATGGTTTAAAAACATCATTGGCTAAAAGGAAGACAAGTACTAAGTTTCATTACGTTATCAACAAAGATTCGTTCTTTGTCTGCCAATGATGTTTTAAAACCGTATCTCTGTCGAGTATAATCATGTCCCTTTACGTAATTACAACACGGAAGAATGGATGCTGAATAAATTCATTGCGATTCCATCTTTTTTTCGGACAGGCAATCGTTTTTGTATCAGAAACTTCTGAGTGTGGTCAAACAACACATTAACACTCGGGAAGAAACGACTGTCTCATCTATTAGAAATCTACTATCCTTGTTGAGTAAGTTATTTTAGGTTTGTGTACATCTTTATACAAGAGCTAATATATACGAATTTTATATATTTTTTTATGTGGATCTAAATGAATGTATGTATGGTTGATTATAAAAAAGAATTGTGATAACATACATCATAATTTGATTTCTACTTAGTATTTCATTTCATCTATAAACGAGAAAACATTTCGCTGTCGGTATAATCGCCATTTCTTTTCACTTAATTCTACTTTACATACCTACGATTTCAAAATCGTATCACGGCAACATACAATGGCGTGATGATAATATCGATTCTGGTGGAGAATGACCGATTATAATATGATTACTTATTATTCTGACTAGAATAAATAAATCCCTTAGTAAGGCAAAAGAGAATTAATGGATAATTCGATGTCGCGAAATAATGAACACATTAAGATATTACTAAATGTACGAGAGAGAATACAAAATAACAAATCCATATATTTCAAATGTTCTACGTAGATATATCGATGATTTCTTATCAGGGTGAACGCGCATCGCTAAAAATTGAAGAGCAAATTTTCCGATGGATCTCTCGTAGCTACTTACCTAAGGCGCCGAATAAATTAAGTGAAATCTCGATTTTAATAAAAGAAATTGCGGTTTATTGCAGTTTAGAAATTCGTGTCGTAATCAGGATGGTGGCGGGTCGATAGGTTCGTGGTACTGTCGTAACCGTACTTGCTGCTCGTGTGCGAGGGATTATAATAATAACCGTTCCACTCGGATCGCCAACTGTCGTACATATTGTATTTCTTATTGTCCTGGAAGGATTTGTCAACCAGAATCTAAAAAACGAACGAGTCCAGAATATTATGTCCGCACATTGTGCCCGCAATCGGCTTGTGACACGGCGTCGTATTTTATTTACCTTATTAGAATTCGACTCGAAGGATTTGTCGTTCCAAGATACGTCAGGATCGGTCCATATCGTATGCGGTTTTGAGTAGTCGCTCGATCTGTGACTTGACGTGTGCTTGGTCACCTCTTCCTCGTAAATAGCGGACATGGTCGGCTTCAGCTTTGATCCGTTTTGCCTATTGACGAGCTGAAAAGTGAATTCATTCATTATTTTCACTGATTGTATTATCGCGCGAAGATCGTGAGCGATTGTGACACTTACCACAGACACACCAAACACGATAATAAATAGCAAACCTCCAACACCAATCACTATCACTGCGATCGCCCACTGAGGTATCAATCTATCATCCTTCTCGATATATTGCGGTATACTCAATTTAGGTATGACTAAAGAAAGATAACCCATGTATAATGAACAACTAAAATATTGAAAATAATAACGAATTTAACTTTTGAGACGACATACCTACGAAATCAGTGTACTTAGGATCGATAGTAAACATCCCCATTTTTAATGGACCTTTTGTACTCGTTTCATTCCACCGATTGGCATTATATGTCCTGAGCGTGTCGTGGAAAATCACTTTAAGTTCCTGCGTGTTCACTTTCTGCTGTAAATTGGCTAGCTCGACAAAGTAGTCTACTAGGATGCTACCTTGACTGAAAATGAGCCATTATATCTTTGTTGAGACTTGATGCAAGATTGATTAAAGTATGATATAGTGACGTCTAATATATAATTTTCAAAAAATTCCAATGCGATAATAAGAATCTTATTATTTATGCATGTATCGTGATTATACTTCTAATTATCTTTTACATTTATTTGACACTATGATTCCAAATTAAAAAGAATTACCTGAAGGAATCGATCCTTATATTTTTGTACCAATTCATTAAAACACTGGATTTCGAGAATATAAAGTTCATCTGAAAACAAAAAAGATTTAAATATGATTTAAATGCATTTTAAAGCTAATGAGAAGCTTAGCGAAGGATATACCTCTCGTTTCATGTGATCCGCAAGTTCCTGCCACTCGCGAGTGTTCCGATCGAGCAGTTCTGGCACCCACGTCGCGTTCCCGATGATACGTATCGTGCCGGCGACCTCGCACTCGTCGTCGCACACACCGGGAGTCGTCGGCCTCGGTGTCGTCGTTGTCGTCGATGTCGACGACGTGCTCGAGATCTCGTTCGTGCTGGGAATAAGCGATATGTTTGCCGATGCTACCGTAGCTGTGCGCGCTGCTTCCAGTAACTTCTCGATGGAGATCGGCGTAGTGGACGGAGTTGGCCATCCGGTGAACTCCGTAGTAGCTCTGGAATTTGTCAGCACGATTGTCATTAAATGCGGCACTATTTTACATGATTTTATAACGTGATTCTTTACGAATTCAAAGTTGAAATTTATAATGAATAAAGACGTTCCGAATTTGTTATCTGAAGAGATCATTAAAGAAGCTATTCTTTTAATGATAATTAAGGTGTAATGGAAGATTGACTTACCGCGTTGGCCATCCCTTTTGTATTTTTGGCGTCACTGAGCCTGGACCTTCTCCACGTGGAGTCTGCGGAGTGGTTATTTTGTGGATCGGCTTGCGACCGCCTGGTCTGCTGGGAAACACAATCTTCAAGCCACCGGCTTTCTTCGTGGTAGATTCTGTATCGGTCTGTTCCGTGACCGTCGTAGTTTGCTCGTTGTTCGGGTCGCTAGTAGGTTTGCTGTCCGGAACAAAGATCTTCCTTTGTTCGTAATCCTTTGGTAGCAGGGCGGAGATATCGAATTTGGAAGATGCGAAGAGATCCTGAATAGACGAGGCGATCTTTTCCGGAGAGACACCTGTACTTTTCGGTGTTGTTGTCGTTGTCGTTGTTGTTGTCGTTGTCGTAGTATCTTTCGGTTTGGAGTCTTCCTCGACCGTTTTTTTGTTGTAGCCAGGTGGTAAGAAAGATAAAATATCGACTTTGGATTTGGCAAGGATTTCGCTGAGGAGAGAACTCTCCGTGACTGTGGCATCTTCTTTCTTTAGCTTGTATCCTGACGGTAGGAACGCACTGATATCTTGGACAACAGGGTTGGGTTTAGGTTTCGTTCGTGGTGTTGTCGATGTGGTCTTTGTCTCTACTATTTCCGTAGACGTGGTTGGCTTTGAAGAAGGCCATCTGAAAGAAAAACGACAATAACATATCGGTAACTTTTAACTATCAATTGAATTTTGCTTCATCGATACAGTTGCAAAATCTGAGAAGTTTTGTTATTCTTGTTACTGATAATTCAGAAACTTATACAGAATTCGTTATAAGTCGCCAATTATTATTTTTAAGAAGCGATATTATATTTGCAGATAAAACTATTATAAAACTTTCCAAAAATTTATGCGATAACCAACCTGAAATTTGTCTTGGAAACCGCACTTGGAGTGGTTCCTCTCGACACGTAATTTCGAGGCAGCAAACCTTCCAGGGTGTCGACTATGGTTTCAAGTCGTGGCTTTACCGTGCTGGTGTAGTCTAATCTTTTGTCATTATAACGTCGCGGTATGAATTTGCTAATAACCGGCGTCTTGGCAGTGGTGGTGAAGCTCTTGCGAGTCGTCGTCGTCGTCGTTGTCGACGTGATGGTTCGATCCCGCTCGGCTAGTACGTCCAGCTGCAATGTATTGCCGGCGTTTCGGAAGCCACCGGTGCCAAGGATAGCTGCGGGCAGAAGATCGCTGGACAGCTTGGATTGCGCCCAGTCGAGCTTGTCGATGATGCTCTCCGTGGATGGTGGTTGCGGCGTCTTCTTGCTCTCGAGCGACCCGCCGTGCGCTTCCACCTGCTCCACGCGATCTATCACCGGAAATGGTAGGAACCGCGCGCCCGATACGCTACGGCTGGTCTGCACGGAGGCCAGGATCCTCGCCGAGTCTTCCGTGGTCACTTCCGGGTGTCCCTCGGTTGTCTCGGTTAATGATGACGACGACGACGGCGGCGGCGGCGGCATGACTTGCTCCGTGGTGGCCGGCGAGACCGTCGTCGGTACTGATATCGTGCCGTTCACCACGCTCTTCGTGGTCACCACAGACACCACGGAACCGCCTATCAGAACTGACTCGGCCGAGACATTTTCAGGGTCCTCTGTCTCCTCGAGAACAGACGCATCGAGGGTAGTGAACGTTTTGTCACTACCCTCCATGGACGAGCCTTCTTCCAATTCCGTCGACAATATCGGATTGCTGACGTCTTCCTCGACGATTCGCGACAATCGCGACGAATTAGAAGACTCATGCGAGACGTCTTCATCTCTCTTCTCCAGAACGTCGTGCTCTACTTCCGCCGAATTTCCTGGTGTAACATCTTCCTCTTCCGATTCCGTGTCTACATAGTCGAGATGTCCTCCGCCGTCTAAAATGGGAAACAGAAAGAAATTATATTCAAAAAATTTGAAAATTATCATCTTAACAAGAAGATACATTAGAAAAAATCTTTTTTAGATTTAAGAAAAAGAGACTTTAGAAGAATCAGACTGTTCAATGTGAAATATTTGAATTGAACGGAACGGAAATACAAGTCATTTTTCTCATTTTTAAGAACAAACTTCGAAACGATTGCATAATCTAATTGTTTTACGCTAATAAGACAATATGTTTCTTCCGACAACGACAATTCCTATACTGAAAAAAATCTAAGATCTTTTACAAAATATTAAATTAATGATAATGATAATGATAATGACAGAATCCTAATACGAAGACTATTAATTGTGCATCCGCGAGAAGAGAAATAAACATAATTACAGTGATTAGAAACGACCGAAACTCACCTACGGAGTCGTACCGGGAACGATTTCCGTTCTCGTACTCGTCGTAATAATAATACGTATTGTCGTCGCTATTTGTCGGGAGATCTTCGAGGTAATCCCCATCCCTGGAATTGTCTATCGCTTCAATATTCGACACGCTGCTGGTTTCCGGCGGAGATCTCTCTTTCTTCATTGCGCCACTCTCGGTATCTGGGGGATCTCTCCTCTCCTCCTCCACCTGCTCCGCCTCCGATTCCTCGACTTCTTCCTCTTCGTGCTTATCTTCATCTTCGTATTCTTCGGAGTCGTACGTCAGCTTAGGTTCCTTCTCCTCTTCCTCCACTTCCTCGTGATCGACTCCCCCCTTCGATTTCGATGTGTCCATCACATTGTTCTCCGCCAGCGAATGCGCCAGCGGTGTATCGGCCCCGTTGCTGGACGGCGATGCATTTCGGTCCTGCTTCTCGTACACCGAATTCGTTGGTATCAGCTGCGAGAGCTTGTCCCAGGATCGAACTGTTTCTGAAAATCCATCAGATAATAGATATATATGATTTATAATATATTTTATATATATATATATATATATATATATATA
>VBVR01006108.1:0-10759 GCA_011638315.1 Tetramorium parvispinum
GAAGCGAGGAGGGCGAGGGGGGAGGGGTGGAGTGTTGAAGGCGGGAATAATGCGATGGAAACGAGCCCCGCGGCCGATAGCGGACGCGGCCGCAACACGTGAAAATGGCGTTGCACGACCCTTATCAGACGGCTCATGATTTATAGGCGCGCCGCGAAAGAGTTAATGGAGGCAAAATAGCGCGCGGCGAGCACCATGAATCCTTCCGTATCGCCGGGCACTGTCGATGGTCGGTCCGTTCGACGGCCGGCCGGCGCGCTCGCTTCCTATCGCCCGCCCGGATCTCCCTGGATTCCCGAAATGTTCCCGTGGGAATATCGCCGCGGTTGGACCATTTCCAGCCGCGAGCACACCCTCGCCACCCGTGCGAATTAACACACCGACGGTTCCTCTAATCATCGTGTGCGTGTTATTTTGTCTAATATTAATTCTCTCGCTTGTTTATCGCGCGTCGCCGCGTCGTGAATAGATACACCTCGAAGTAAGTAGAAGTAGCGAAAGAAGTGCGATTAGAATAAAATAAAATAAAATAAAATTAATCTAACTATAATTTATCTTATTTATATTTAATAATTTAATATTTTAAAATAATATGGAAATAGCTCGGCAAAAAATACGTTTTATATGAAAAATCGTGTTTTCTGCAAAATACATAAGATTTATCGCAAAATTAGTTCTCTTGGTCGATTAATGTGGATGGCAAATAAACTCGATGGACGATAGTTAAGTTGCTGTAGTCAGCAAGGATATTTCCTTGCGTTTAATCGACGTTCGAACGCATGCAAATTCAGCTGGAAAATAAAACTGCCGGCTAATAAAATTAATATCCTGGATAAAAAGACCGGGAATTCTCGCGAACCTCACGATTCGCCGCACGATCGCAAAGTTTGACCATTAAACTTCTAAGCGTGGTTTAGAGTCCCCGCCGGCGAATTCGCATGCGCGTTGATATTGGTTTCAGTGCTCGCTGTTTAAACTTCAGATGCATGGTTAGCCGTTTACTGCTTTTATTACAACGATTATTATTAGCGAGCGGACGATATGCATGGGAAGGAAAACTGTAAGGGACGTGAGATACGGTCAGTTTAAACGAGGTGGGCAACCTCGCGGCTGCATACGATACAGTTTCGGAGTTCGTGAGCCCAGCGTCTAACCGAATCATGTTCGATAAAAATGCGTTCTTGGAATTTACGAGACTTTCCCTCTTTGACTATATTTTAATCGAATTTGAATTCACTATTCCTTTCTAAAAATGATGAAAAATGAAGAAACAAAATACAAATCGCGTGTACCGCGTTTGCATGAGTCTCTGTTTCTAATAAATTTATTGCCCTAATCAATTTATGTTAACAGATTACAGATATGTGTGAAATATAAAATGTTAAAAATAAAATTTAAATTTGAATAAAATATAATAAAATTTCCTGGAATAAAAAGGTATATTTATTTCTTGCTACTATAACTAATGAGCCTTCTCTTATGACAACGTGATAATTTACACAGAATTGTGTAACATAATATTCTTTTTAAAATAAACCGTAAAATAAACAAAATGTTGACAATTAAAAAGAGAGCACTCGTGTATAATTATATAAATTAATCTAAAATTTAGAACATGTATGCATGGTACGATTGATAAATTACGTTATTATCTCTATTATATGTTATTCTTATGCTTACGTGGCAATATTTTAATTATCCAAGGAGATTAATGATTTATCTTAATTATGTTATATTCAGTCAGTGTGTTAATTTTGCTATGTTAACCATATCGCGCGACGTGCTGCGCTTATCACATTTATGCTATATGCTAATCTCATATGTGCGTGCGAAAAGTACAAGCAGAGCCCAGGACATATTTTTATCAGCGCAGACTTTATTATATTTTTGCCGCTCTATTTGTGCCACCTGAATGACGCGAGTAACACGAGCGAGAGGTTTTATAGCCACCAACACATGGCCCTAGAAAACCGTTGGGGAAACCCAGAGCAAAATGCGGTAACGAAATAGAATCCGGGTGGCATGTTATCGTATTTTATGTCACCCGTATTCTCGGCCACACTCAAATGCCTTGCACGGAAGCGGATATTTTTAACGCCGCGGATTCAGAAGCAGGAATTTCCATCACTTGAATGTCATTGCCCTCGCAAACGTCTGATCGATTTCCCGTTATCGGTTTATCGGAAACATACAGCATGTTCCCAAAATCAATCATCATGGCGGAAAGAATATAAATTTAAAGGCCTGAGAACTTGTCCTTTTAAAAAAAGAATATAAGCGAAATCTATCGGGAATGCGCGCTAAATACGAAAGAAAATAGTCAATTCTCTTAAAAATGTAGCAAAAAATAGAAAGAAAGAATGACAAATAGTAATTAATGCATCTATCTATCTCATGTTCTAGCGCATCTAAAAAAAAATAATTTTAATATACGTAGAATTCTCTAAATTTTAGACGATTTTATATATATATATATAGGCTTCAAAAGGATTCCTCTGAAATCAAGAGAAAAATAGTACATAAATGAAAAAAACACATGATATTTTTCACTTTATTGAAAGAGGAATATGTTTGCAGTAAAACAGTAAACTTAGAATATGAGATTATGGGAAAAAGTACTTTGAATATAAAATATCTTTTTTTGGGTGCGAATGTCTTGGAAATTACACATATAATGTTTGCCTCGTGACATTTAGGATGAAAAACATTGAATTTTGCGTAAAATAACATGTCTACCTTTTTATCAATTCTAACCCACTGATTTCAGCAAATTGAATGAAATATCGCTTTTGTTTCTGTTTCAGCTGTATCGTCATACGTACCTGGCCCATTACAGGATCGTGAATCTAGAGACTTTGTAAGTAAGCGAGCTGTGTTTCGACGGCATTTGCGACAATCATATCTCAAATTTATTCCGCGATTTCAAGTTCGGATTTGCATTTTAATCTCAGCCCTCGGTGGAGGGAAACCATGGGGGAGAAAGCCACACCGCGCGCCGCGTGCAAATTACAAACTGCGCACGAATTTAATCCCATGCCGTCTTACCGTACCACCTTGCCCGCCTCCGACCCTGTTCCGCGTCTGAGAACTTTCTCGCGGATTTGATCATTAACTCAGCATTTAGGAGCAGTTATATCACGATTACCGGACCCGCCGCCATCCCCGATTTCCGCTCTTTTTCCTCTCGTTCTCCCCGCCGGCGAAAAAAAATTTTAAACTGTCGAGGCATGAACTTATTCGCACTTTTCGCGATATCGAAACGTTTGCCGACCTTGCAGAGGTAAGACAAATTGTGCCCTCTCTACGAGTTTCTTTAGTTTATTTAATTCTTAACATAAGTTCATTTCTGGTTATGCTTAAAATATGTTCCCTCAGTTGTTCCGAAATAAATACGTTAATAAATATCCTATTTTGATAAATTGACAGTATATCATTAATTCTGACTTCAATATATTAATTAAAACTGTATAGAAATTAATATCAACAATTAATTTATTTAGCATTTATATAGCATCCCTTTTGTTAACTTTATTTATGCATTTCACTTGCCCCTATTTAACTGTTTATACACATTTTGCTTATTCCATTAGCTTTATATATCAACATTAATATAAACATTATTATTATTATTTTCATCTGTTTTTTTATTTATGAAGTAAATACATATAAATTCTTATTCTCTAACATATTGGGATCTGACATTTGCCGTCACACTCTCTAGGGGTCAGAGTTGGAAGCAGCGAGAATTTGAAATTAAGCACGCTTCACATTAGCTATCAGTTTATATAATTATTGAACATTAATATTAGAAAAAATTATGGAATTTTCGCAGAAGAAAATTGTAAATTAAGATCGTTGTTGTGTGAAATATTGCTATAAATCAAACTCTTCTTCGCCATATTGATGTCGTAACATGTAGGTTATATATACGCATGTCAGATCCCAATATAGATAAATACGCGTATAAATATTCTTTTAATGGATTTAAAATTGTTTGTCTTTGTAATTACGAAATTTAATTTAGCAGAGTAATTGATCAATTTATCCGCGATATTATGAGTTATCATATTTTCTTAGATAGTTATCATAGAGAAGGGAACGATTCTTTTATTAGTTGAACTTCTTCCAGAGTTTTAAATCATCCGAAAAACTAGGTCGCCTGTAAAACTCGCAAAATTTCGAAGACCAATTTCTCACGATTGCGCGAAACCGCAAAGACTTCCCCGAGATTTGCGAGAATAGCGTCGTCCTTATCCCGCCGCAGATCCCTATCGTTCGCACTCCCTCAAAGGAATCGATGTGCCTTGAAGTTTATCCACGCGGAACCACGCTGAGGCTGGCTGGGCTCTCCCGTCCTACAGCCGGTAGAGCGCGATTCCGCGAAATTTCGCTGTTATGTGTGGATGCCTGTGGACGCCCCTGACGGGCAAGTGAATCTCACGATTTTGGACTTTACCGTTGCGCTTGAAATCATCGTACTCAAATAGTCGCGTATATCAAACTTGAGTCCGTTTCTGAACGTGATTCGCAAACGCAAAGGTCGCTCGTCATCTTTGTACATAGACCGGCTGTTTCATGGTTTAACCACGCAACCATTGCAATGAGTGGACGTATCTGCTCTTCGCTGTTACGTTTGAGTTCATCGTTGGTTTTGAGGAAAAGCCAAAGTACCAAAATAAAATACCGCAGGATTAGTTTGAGAGTAAGATGCCAATTTTTGACATAAATTTCAGACAAGAAAATTCATATATATATATATATATATATACATGGCTTAAAATCGGAGGATGATTATTTATTTAATAAATTTTAAACATGTTTTTTTAAGAATGTGATGCGATTGCGAATGTTGCACATTAAAATTAAAATTAAGAATAAATTCATGACATCAAATAAATTAAGATTAAAATTAAAATATTGATATTTACATAATAAATAACAGTAAAATTAATGGTATATCGTATACATATTTCATCTGTAAATTTTATTATTTGCATGTCTTCAGGCATCAAAATATAGAGGCTATTATTTTAAACGAATGAAAAATCAAATCATCTGTTTTATGATAAACTTTACAGACAAATAAAATATATTGTGCGGCTGCTGCATCGCCTCCATATTTGACGGTGGTTTTGCGCGAGAGTGAAAAGATAAACGCATATTCTTAGGAAAATGTGAAATATACTCTGCCTCTGACGCATATATCGCGCGCAATAGTCGCGTCATAATCTTACGTTTTACATTGCGTGCGTTTTGACGATGAAGAAGCGATTTTTCTTCGCGGAGCTTATGCCGCCAGACATTTTTCGGGACGTGAAAAATAACGCTGGGTTGGGCGATGAAATAAATCCCTTTCGAAATTTATGCTCATTTACATTTGTATTTGCAATACGTATCCGTACATTCGACACAGGGAAATGGACTCGCGCCAAGACGTTACTTCAACCGCAGATGAAACGTTCCATTCGGAAATTTCCTTTTCGCAATTGTAATATCGTGTATACGAAAGCTCTCTAGCTGCGTCGAGCGAAATACGATTAGAGTTTATGCAAAATACAATCATTTTCTTTGCAAATATTATCTCTAATAATTCTAAATCTCTAATAATAAAATCTCTAAATCTAAAAATCTAAATCTAAAAAATCTCTAAAAAAAACTCTAAATCTCTAATAATAAAATATTTATAGATGATCAAAGCTGAATTTTCGCTAACTTATTAATTTAAATAGACTGATTACTGTTCGAAGATTACCTATTATTGTACTATGTATATGTTTGTTGCTCTTGAGTACTTTAAATACAATATATATATTTTTTTTTTCAATATAATACAGCATATAATGAATGAAGAATTTAACATTTATTTTCTAATTATAATTTAGAATAAAATCTATAAAATTAGTTGATAACTAAAAAAGTAATTTTCTATTTCGCGAAAGTAAACTACGAGGTGACTAATTTTAACTGCGTTTTGCATCGAAAGAAAAATATAGTTTTGAACCCAATCACAATTTTATAATATTTTTAATGATAATTATGGTTGACATAATGATGTATATTGTTAAGTAAATCATATTTATTGTTAGAAATTATATATTATATAAAATTATGGTTGGGGCCAAAAGTAACTATATCTTTCTCTCAGTGTATACCGATACATTTTTTTAATGTTGGAAGAGCCGCTCTTAAAATTATTTTGCAACGCGATGGTAACATCTGCGAGGACAAAGTAATCTGATACGACATTATCAAAAATGCATGTCTGTTATTTCGAGTCATTCTGGATCCTCAAAATCAAAGAGCACCTAGTGTGAAGATCCCTTTTCACGAAAATTGCGACACGGTTTGTTCGCGCGCGGTGGCAACGGTGCGGAGAACAGTCGGGGGAGCAGTAAACTCGCCGTCGTTTTTGGCTTTCGGTGTCGCGATAAAAGGCAGAACGAGGGTACACCGGTGCGCCCGGGGCAGAGGCAAAAGAGCGGGCGAACGAGAGCGAGATGCAGAGAGCGAGGCGTGCGCGCGCGGGTAAATAAGCCGTGAAAGTTACCTCGCTATATATTCCGCGCCAGGCAAGGTGAAACGAGACGAGACCAGGCGAGGCGAGGCCAGGTCAGACCAGACCAGACCAGCCCTGTCCGCCATAAACCCGGTTTGTACGCCGCATGAATACCGGCGCCTTTATTTATGGCTTTTCGGGAAGAAGTTTGCCCGCGACGGGCCATCCAACGACGACACGGCAGTCAACGTCTCGCGCCTTACGCTTTTCATCGATTTTCCGTGCCCGGCGCTGAAAACGCCGCGGCGAATCTTTGCGCGAATCCAGCCGGAAGACTCCCCCCTCTCCCCCCCCTCCGCGGCTTTTTCGACGCCGAGGCAGAGGCAATCGGATGGTACGGTGCAACGATACTCTGATCCAGTTTTTTAAGAACTCGCCAACAACTCGAATCCTAGATCGTTTAATCCGACGGAGCTCCGTCTCTGATAAAGACGGAGTAATCTTCACTCCGGTTTTTCGAAGCGAGAGAATTGTTTGAAGCGCAGTTACTAAAATAATTGCAATTAGTGAGAGAAACGATAAGAAATATTAATGACAATAATAAAGATAATAAAATGTAAATTGTAAATTATTGACGTATATAAATATATGCACGAAAAAAAACGATGTTTTAACAGTATTAAATTTAATTGGAAATAATTTTAATTCAGTATTAATGAAACAAGTACTTGTTTCATTGAAACAATAGCATCATGTATTAAATTAACAAGATTATTTCCACTTGGATTAATGCTGTTGATACATTTTTTTCCAGATAAACGACAGACATTGATTTTGAGAATACTCGTGGATTTCAAGCGATTTTCATGTGCTTCCTTTTTCCCGCATATGTGTATACATATATGTATATGGTTACATAATCGTAAACGTGTTTGTCTGTTTCATCTGTAATCCCAGAAGCCGTCACAAAATCAATTTCAGAACGCGTAGTGTACTTTTGGTTTATATCCGAACGGCTCCCGATTTTACTGTCTACAGAGAAGAGGCTCTCTTTCTTCATCTCGTTTCTCCTCCTCGTGTCCTATCCCTCTTAAACATTTTCTTCCTATTCTCTTTCGAATATGTGCACAAGTGTATGCATCTGGAAAACGTATCTGAGAACATACATATGTATTTGCGGGCACATATTGCGGCGACGTAAGATGAAACTCGCGATGTTTCGCGATATGTTCGAAGAGTTCTTTTATAGATTGAAATTTCCATGAAAGCAAGTTATCATAAACAGTAGAAGCCAAAGAACGAAGAAACGAAGATCGTTTGCAAGTATAAAGCTCGTTTAAATTTTAAAAGCTTAAAGATCTAAAGAAACTAAGCTTATTGGTTTGCTCGATTAAACGAATATTTGTCGCGTACGTCTTAATTTTATAGGAACGATCCATGAATTAAAAGATCGCGAATAATTGCAGGATAAATTCGATATTTTGTGAAAAGATTGTTTCCACACAATTATTTAATTGATTTACCAGTGTTATGAGATAGCGGTTCACTGACTTCATTCGTTTCCTCCCGATAATGTATTTGCCAATAGTTCGTACGGAATGGATTCCGATAGTTTTCCGTATGCGCGGAAACGGACGTTGCAGAGCTGGCAATCTGCCATATATCAGGAACCTGATCTCGATTTTAAAACTTTTATCCGAAATAGATGAAACTTTTGTCCGAAATGACAATGAAAAAAAAAAAAGATAACAATGACGAGCCCGTGAAGAGAACACGTCGCATTGTCATTTTCGTTTATTGCCGTCGCATGTCATAGAATGTCTTATTAGATGCATCTTAAACATCTTAAAATTGTACATTTTAATTCGACGTTAAAAGAGTAAAATATGAAACTTTTTCGTTAAAATCTTTATTACATGTAAAATATTACGATTACATAAAAAAAGAACGAAGTTTTTATAGATATAGAATTAAAAGAGTCGATCAAAATTGTATCTACATTCATCAAATCTATAGCTTTATTCATGTAAACAAATGGCTGGAATGTTTTCCGTCGATTTACATTGTCTACATTGTAGGATCTACAATGATATTTTTATACTACGCACGAGGGCAAAAATCAACTTCCCTTAATCGGCTTTTCTCAAGCCCTTTGTAAACAGCGTCTACCTAATCGCGAACGAGCACGGGAGTCTTTAGTCTTGGCAGAAATTGCCTGATCAAGACTTAATTTCCTAGAAAATCATAAAATGCGCGCACTAAAAGATTGAAAATGTATTATTTTTTTACATATATTTAAATTTATTTTTAATTTACGAAAGTCCTAGAATGTGAAAAAAAGCACAAAAACAGAGTAAGATTAAAACAGAATTAGAAATTAAAATTGATTCAAGTTAAACGAGGATTATATAATTAAAAGAAGTTATAGATAACATAAAAGATAAATGTAGTTCAAAGAGGGGATTTGATAAAATTTTATTATAACCAAAAATTAAATTTATTATTGCAACGTAACTTTATTTACATATATTGCACGAATAATAAGTACAATCAATGTACTATATGATAACGTGATAATAAATAATTTATTGCCAGCAACAACAATTCCATAATAGGTTCTGTCGTGATGAAAATATCAATAATATAGCTTCCTAAACGTAATGTTAGGTATCAATATGCAGAAATAATGCGCTACTCGTTTCAATGTTAATTGTATCTCTGAATTGTAATCATAATTATTCCCAGTGTAATTACTTGTTTGCCGTTTTATTTGATCGTTCCCTCGCCGGTAATAATCCCCCGTTATTGTATGGATTTGGGACCTTTGACGAAGAATTTGTGGCTCGTATTACGTTTCCCTAGCCAAAGCCATCGTGACAATACGGTGCTGTAGTTATGCGGGGCTATGTCTCTGGGTTGTCCGGCCAGTTCCAAACTAGAATCCCGCCTAAAATCATACAGAGTTGCGGCATTGTTCGACCGGGGACACAGTGACGTCATTGTTGGTTGCAGCGATCGGTCACGAACGCTAAGCAATAACAACGCGGACGTGATCTGACAGCGTTCGCATCGTCCTCTCCACCACTCCACCTGTCTCAACTTCATAAACTTGAATTTCGATACCGATCCCATTGTAAGCGTAAATTTATCCGGCTATGATCGATGAGCGAGACGAGCTCGCGAAGAAGCGTAATTATCGCGAAGAGGTAGAGCTATACTAACTTTACGTTTTTTGCCCTTCCTATCTTGCGTTTTGCATATTTTTTTTTTATTTTCTCGCGAATAATTCTCGAGGAAAAAGTTTTTTGTGAAAAGTGTGTCGCGGTATTTCGTCCAACGGGCGGTACATTAGCGAAATAAAAAAATATAAAATATATGAGATGTTTACTCTGTCGTGCTGCTTAACATTATTTCGCGGTATTTTTCATTTTTCAGTTTAAGACAATGATGTGTGTGCGGACGTGTGTGTGTGTGTGTGTGTGTGTGTGTGTTAGTACTCTATCTTACTGACTTCTACCGTGCTTTTTCCTCTCGTAATTTTGTTACTGAAGTAGTAAAAAGCGCTCTTACATTTGTAACATTTTTACTGTAACCGTCCGTCCTCGAAAGCACAACGTTCTTCGGGAGAGATACTGACTGATGAACATGTTATTTACAATGGGAAACGCGCGATGGGAAGGACGAAAAAGCGAAGAAGTCACGTGTGTCAGTTTCTTTTTCGCGAGGTGGCCCCGGTCTTGAAGAACGCAGGCAAGCGTACGAGAAATAGTTACGAGTCATTGTTTTCACTGTATTAGGAAGTACGTTATTGTTACGTTTACAGAACGGAGACGATATTGGCGGCGAACGAGTCGACGCCGTTGCAGCTCGCGACTTGGGCACCGCGCGGCAACGCCCTGATCTACGTTCACCAGAATAACATCTACTACAGGCCGGAGGCGGAGGTGGCCAATGACTATCAAATAACTAATACAGGGGTGTTTGGAACCATTTACAATGGCGTACCGGACTGGGTGTATGAGGGTAAGTAGTCTAATAAAAATATATTTCATAATTGCTCTTTATTGCACTGAAACAAAAAAGTCTGATTAAAAATAACGAAGAATAACCTCTATTAAGCTGGACCCCCCACCATCGCAAATCAAGTTCGCACTAGGTCAAAAATTTAGTGCTATTTAGGTGCTAATTAAGTGCCCTAGTCCGAATTTTGGTGCTCAAACCGTTTAGCAGGAAATCGCGTAAAAAATGGGGGGGTCCAGCTTA
>VBVR01006109.1:0-10807 GCA_011638315.1 Tetramorium parvispinum
ATACATATATTATATATATATATATATATATATTTCTTAAAAAGTAGAACGTAAAAAACCTATCTCTAAAGAAAAATATATATACATTTTTATTTTCATTCATCCAGGATAAATTATATGGATCAGACATCTTAAAGTATTTAATATTCAGCAGATTGAAATATGCGAAAATAATATATTGTCATCTGCTTGAATTATTATTTGTATCGATTCCTTTTATTCGTAAGACTACAGTTTCTTCATAACGCAAATAAGATCGAAACTATCACAAATCATCTTAGATAGGATGTCAGAATTTTATATATATAGTTTTGTACTATGACAAAATTGTTAAATAATTAGTAACAGATGTATCAATACCTGAAAATCCCCATGAACGAGAAATTCATGAAAAATTAACATACATATAATTTTATTTACACACCCAGTTAGTATAATTCTCTTCGAATTTAATTGAACTGATTGTGCTGAAAAAACAGATTACTCAAAGATCTTTGTACCTCGAACCGAGGATTTTGAGCTGCTAGCTGCGATATCAATGACTACAATTGTTTGCGATGTTCAAAGTTTTTCTTTTTCTTTCTCGGATTTTTTTTTAACTTTTTCAATATTCGACGTGCATGGGAGCAAGAGTAGCAGACGCTATACTGAGGTTGCTTATAACAATCTTACTGTATAATCCAATAAGTATACAACATAGATTGTATCAAAAGGCGATCTAGTTTCAGATTTACAGATTTTTTTAGACGTAAATATTTCCTTAGCGAAAAATCCGTGAAAGTTATTCCATTAGGCCATCAAATTTTCGCGAAGGAAGTATTAATTTCATCAAAAAAATCTGTTAGTGAAAGGAAGCGCGCATTTTCTGAAACTGTACAATACATTTGTACTGTAAATTTTAGAGTTAACTAAACGCACGTTTGCGACATGATATTTAAGCTTTCAAGAAAATTTATCATCTTTATTTGATGTTAAATTATTAAGAAATGCAGAATTTATAAAATACCAAGAAGGGCTACACAAAATTAAAAAATTCATTATATTCTTCCGTTATGTAACATTGTTTTATAACATATTTTTACGAAGTTTGCATTATTAATATACATGGTTTTATTAACAATTTTTATAATAAAGCAAAAAATTATTTTATTACAAAATAATATAAAGTGCTCCATATAATTGGAGCAGTCAAAAAGTTTTGCAAATATCAATATTGTCAACTCACTGAAAATAAAACAAAAATTTGGTCTCGAGTTGAAAAACATCCAATATGTCGAATTAGTATTTCGTTACGTTGTGATACATATTCATAGTTACATAAATAAAATGACCAACACCGAGTACAAAATGTAGAATTATCAAGATGTATGAAACAAGTATTGACGATGAATTTACTTGAATAAAAATGTAAAAAAAATAAATGTAGAAAAGATAAACTATACTATATTGCATATATTTAAAAAGTCAATAAAAATATCTTTGGTGCCCCTATTTCGCAACGAAAAACGCTGTACTTTTTTTATGGCGTGAGAGGGAGCAGTAGTGTTTTCAAGAGTTAAAAACTGATCGGTACTGATGAAATCAGTTCTGTCCACTTTTATAAAAATTTATATCTCCTAAACTTTTCTTCTACCTGTGGATTTTCTTCTACCTGTTGATCGTTTAGGACGTCGACACTTTATTCGCGTTATATTCGACCAGGGTAAAGAGAATTCACTGAAAGACGAAGATTATGATAATTAATATTTAACGTATTAATTATGTATAAAATTTGTATATTGTAATATTGTAAATATTGTATGCATAAAACCTGTTTGTTTACCTTGGAGTGAAACTAGGAATAGGAGCGCCAAATGCAGTCACTGGCAAATGAGGATCTACTTGGAGACTTTGAATTTGTTCTATATCAGGCCACAAGGACGTTATGGTTTCCTCTTCCATGGACGAAGGACAAGGACCAGTATGATTGGTATTATAGCACGTAGCTTGATGATTTTGACGTTCTTGCCGTTGTTTTAACTTCTCTATATGCCTTTGTTCCCTAAAGTGATAAAAACGAGAGTCAAATTATAAATATCTTAAAAGGTCAAACCGTAAGTGTACTTTACGAACCTTATCCTTTGTACATCCCACCGTTTTCTCCTTCTCTCATCATTCTCCAATTTCAAGTGTCTCTTGTTAAAAATTTCATCGTCCAAATTTTCAGTTCCCTCCATTGTGTAACAACTCGTATATACCTTCACTCTCCAATTTGGAACTTCTAATGAATTACTCGGTTCTATTGGGCTAGACTGCTTCAAGTTTAACGTATAAGTTGAATCTCCTACAGCTGTGTAATAGTGCTCCTCCGTCGTGAGAAAGGATTCCTTCTTCACGAGAGATTTCGCCTTCCTGTCGCTCTTCCTACTGGCTTCGTGCAATGTCTGTCCCAATATCTTTTCTTGCACTCCGTCATTACTGATGGTAGACGAACAAGAGAGTCCCCTTTTCTTCTTGCTGCCCGTCGACAAGGGAGTCGGATCCGATCGTCTCTTCTTTTTCTCTTCCCACTCGAACCTCGTCTCGTTGTTAGCCTCTTGTTTTATCTCCAGTTTAATTTGATTATCGAGCGGTTCCTGTTTGACCGTGGTGATGCCACCGCTGGTGTTCAGACGTATCTTGAAGCTCTCGTGCAGGGTGTTGGGCACTCCCTCGCACTGGACACTTCGGTGCAGCTCGCTGGTTGACGGTATGTTCACCGAATTGACACTGGTGGGCGAACAGGCGCCCAAATGTTCCGAACCGGTAGAATTCTCACTGCACTCGGACCTCAGCTTCTGAAGGCTCACGCGCCTTTCCATACGCTCCAAGCGCAGCTTCAGCTGCAACAGACAAATCCAAAATACCGTTCCATGATTGACAGATCCAAAACACCGTTCCATAATTCGCTGACACATTCCAAGGCCCTGCGCGCAACAGATAAGATACATCAGGAATAGGAATGTTAAATACAAAGCCTCTCTTCGTGCTCAACGTTTACTCCTGACATTTTCTCTGTCGCGTGCAGGGCTCCAATATATCATCGTTATACGCAGGAACTTGAACGTTATTTACACTTCTCGTGAACCGCCCGTACACGATCTTCCTCTCCTCGCAAATCATCGTTAAATCGCTTCGCGAAGGGAGGTTAATCCAGCGGAGACTCGCGCTCTGGCATTCGCGCCGTCGGAATACGCGTGTCGCCTCCAAGGGCGCAGTTCGCGAGGCGGGACAGGTCCTCGCGCCGGTCCGCTCCGATGTCGCGATGCCGCCTACTCGATCGCGCGGCACGATCGCGGTTCCCCCCTCGATCCAACTGTCATTTTCAAATCGCGAAAACACGCAGCAGCGAGAACGTCTCATCACTCCCCGCGGAAGACTCGCATATTTCTTCACCCCCTCTCCCCCGTCCGGGTCCTACACTCTCACATACGCACGCGTATCGCGTACTTGCTCTCTCCTTCTCTCGCTCACGCGCGCGGTCTCAATGCGGAAGTAGCGCCACCGCGTGTTGACATCGCGCAAGTTGACCTTCACGGTCAACTTGCTACCCGCGTGGTGCATTTAGGTTAGGCGGGCTGCGCGGGAGGGGTCAGGCGGGGATTGACACTCGCGGGCATGTGCGCGCAGCGGGTTTTTTACAAAATGGTGCCAAAGTCGTCAGTGCCGGCGCTCTGCGCAGCCAGAAAAAGAGCGGGATTGGCGGGCGGACGGACGGACGGATGGGCCAAACGGGAATACGCGCGACGCGCTTAGGTTAGGACGGTATGCCTTTTATTCCTGGTGCTAACCTTCCGTCAGCGACCTGAATTTTTCAAGACACAAGCGAAATTACTTTTTTCGAGTATCTCCTTATAATTTCGTTTTGTATAAACTGTTGGGTTTAACATGTGAAACTTTAAAACTTGTTGAATATTGTACCTAGATAGAACAAAAATTGTGACATCGATATGAATTGACAGCAAAATAAAGCAGTGATGAAATGACATAACAATGATATTTTGGAGTCATTTTGACATCTTTGTTATTTCTTGTTGTACCTGGGTAATAAGAATGTTAACAATCTAAAATTTTTTTATATTTTTTGAAAGCCTAAAGTATAAAAATAACATGAATGAATTTAAAAGATCTAGTTTATTGACGGAGAATGAAACCCAATTCCACAATTTAGGGTCGGTTTTCCCAACTTTTTGGTAAACTAATTAATAGTTAAATCATATGTCTGAACTTGTCTAATTTAAAGATAAAACACAAACATGTATGATTTAACTATTAATTAGTTTACCAAGAAGTTGGAAAAACCGGCCCTTACTTTAGCGTTAGCTGGAATTTAATTAACGGTGTCCAATAGGAATTCGTTTTATACAAAACAACAAACTCCTAGGATATTATTAATTAACCTCCGGTTAAAGTAAATTGTGGAATCGGACTTTTATTTTCGATAACTGTGAAGTGAATCGACGTTCAAAGCGTCGACGTCTACGACCGCATTCTCTCGATTTTCCACGCAAATTCGTAAATGAAACGTGAAATGTTTGGAGCCCGCCAACGAATCTCGATATTTTCAGCTCGAAAGGAAGTGACGGCCGAGCGTGCATTCAGAACTGTTTTACGATTCCGAGCCAGATCACTTCGCTGCAAACTTCACGCGATTCCCGCGGTGCTTTTGGCTTCGTTCTTTTTTCGAGCCCACCGTCTTGGCGTTTAGGCTCCCTTTCAAGCACACATGACGCAATTATCGCGGGCGATTACGCAAAAATCAAACGCCGGCGGGTAAACGGATCGGAGGACGAATCGAGTTCTGAATTGAAACTCGGCTCGATGACTCACCCGCCACTCACTTCACCTCATTCCGTAGCTTTCGACTTAAGGTTAAAGCGATTACGTTCTTGAAGATTAAAACGGTTCCCGCGCTAAAATAGCATCTCCGTCGAGTATACGTTTTACGGTAATCGAAGAAATCGAACGTTATAGAACGTAAGTGCATTTAAAAGGATCAGCGTAGTCGGTTTCATTCTGCGAAAACAAAAATTTGGGATTTCAATATTTTTGTTCGACAACATCAAGATTATCAGTCAAATCCAATTTAAAAAATAAAGCACGCGTTTTCGTAAAAAAAAAAAAAAAAAAACACTTATAATCAAACTGTTTCAAATTACAATCGAGATCAACTTCTTTCCATAAACCGAGCAACTTCCACTGAGCTCCGAATTCATTCGCTCCGACTGATCGAGACGGAGCAGCTCCTTCAAGTGTCCGATCCTGAATTTTACAGAATGCACTTTTCTTTAATCTGGCACTCCGTCCACAAGAAATTTTTCATCTGAAGAAAAAAAGAAAGGGAAACAAGCGTGTCGTCCAGGGGGGACGTACCGTCTCGTTTTCCTGGCGCAGCGCGGCGAGAAGCTTGTCCTTGGTGACGATTTGCTCGGATTGCTGCTGAATAAGGTCGAGGTGGAGCAGGAGCAATTCCTTCAGGTGCTTGACCTCGGTGAGATCATTGTGACGGGGCTCGTTGCCGCGCAGCGGACTGACGCCTAAAGCAGCGGCGGCCGCGGTGGCGGTGGCGGCGGCAGCGGCTGCGGCCGGCGCAGCGCCGTCGGTCATGCTGGCGTACATATGATCGAAGTCACATGGAAAACTGAGGATGCCGGCGGCGGCGGCGGCGGCGGCGGTAGTGGTGGTGGTAGCGGTAGTACTCTTGCCTTCGCCGTCCACCTCCTGAAAGTCCTGATTGCGCGCGCTCGGGCAGCCGCCGCCACTGTTGTTGCCGTTGGCACCGCTCCCGACAACGTTGCTCATCGTCATCATTGTCGCGGCGGGATTGTTGTTGTGGCCGCCGCCGGCGTTCGTGGTGGTCGCTGTCATCATAGCGGAGGACGACGAGGACGATGAAGATGATGACGACGATGAGGATGACGACGATGAGGACGACGATGACATCGCGACGGTGTTGACGGCGGCGGCGCCGCGGACGGCGTTCGCCATCGCCGGCGAGGACGATGTTGTCGTCGTCGTTGCGTTCGACAGGTGCTCGTTCATCGCCGCGACCATGTTGCCGCTGCTGTGGTAACGACCACGGTCCTCCTCGTCCTCCTCGTCGTCTTCGTCGTCCTCGTCGTCGTCGTCGTCGTCGTCGTGGCGGAACGACGACGGCGCGACGTCAACGATGACGACGGCGGCGGCAGTTCTGGCGTTGCGGTTCCCGCTCCCGCCGACTGTTCTCGCGTCGGTGTTACCGGCGTCTCGCAGTAGCAACGGCGGCAGCGGCGGCGGTGGCGGCGTCGTCCCGGCGCTACTCAGCGTGATCCTGCGGCAGTCCGTCGTCGTCGTCGCGGCGACGTCGTACCTGCCGCCGTTGGGCGCGCGCGCCGTCGCGCCTGTCACCGAGCTGGACGATGTTAACGCGTCGGCGGCGTAGATGCAGCAACGACAACCGCCGCGGCAGGTGCGCGGTACTGTCGTCTCGCGGTAGAGATTCACTGGCGTCGTGTCGCGAGCGTCGGACAACGTCACGCCGCGGGGACCGTCCGCGGCGCCACCGAAGGCGCCGCCGGTAAGGACGGTACCGACGGTATCAATGTTATTATTCTTCTTCTTCCCCCCACCACCCGCGCCACCACTAGCGACGTAGATACCGGCACGAGACGCGAAGACAACACTTCCACCACTCCCACCGCCCCCGTTGCCGCCGACAGCGCCGGCGACGCTTCTTCTATCACCGTTCACGAGTCGCTCGGACAGCGAGCCGACGTTTGACATCTTCCCGACGCGGTCGTGGTTGTGGCCGTGGCGCCGACGTCGCGGCGGCTCCCGCGAGCATCCACAGCCGCTACGAGCATCCCACGCGCTTGCCCCATGCACATTAAGTGTCTCCTGACGTGTGCGTTTCGCGGTAACAATGCAAACGCCGCCACCGTCGTCGCCGTCGTCGTTCGGTCACCTCTCGAGCGAGCGCGACACGATAAAAAAAAAAAAGATACGGAGTCTTTTCGGTTACTGTATCTTTTTCCACCCCCCGCCCTACCGCCCGAGGGGGGAATTGTCACGACGGAACGGACGATCGTGAGTGCTGACGGGCACGCACGAGGTGTGCGAACGCGGCGCCTCCGCTTGTTTACTCGAATGAGAGACAGAACGATCCGCACGCCGCGTCGCGTTCTCGGGCTCAATTATAGTCGCCTCAATTTCGTTTTCTTCCAATAGAGATCGCTACCTACTTACAAGATTACGTTTTGAAACTTTTGCGAAAAAATTTTATTAAATTTTATTTAAAAAATTTTATTAAAAAGTCTATATTATCCGTAACATAACTATAGCTTTTTCTGAAACATGTATGTCTCTTTTTCATGATGTCTTCAAAACGTCTGGCCCGGTTGCACCAACGTTATTTTGGCTCTAAGCGACATGTGTCTATCTTCATCTCTTTTTCTAAATAAATAAAGACATACATCTCACTTAAAGACGAAATAACGTTGGTGCAACCGAGCCTTAAAGATAGTTTAGAGCCCCCGCACAAGCTCTTCCGTAAAGTGTTACGTTACGTCAACGCACAAGCAAAATCTTAACGTAAGCTGCGTAGCTTACGTTAAGATTTTGCTTGACTGAAGTCTAAGTCTACGTACGTATTTAAGTTTGAGATCAGTACTTAACGTAACGTAACGCTTTACGGAAGAGCTTGTGCGTAGGCTCTTAGAAAGACATCCATAAAACTTTATCACGAGACATCTTGAAAAATGTCTTCAAGATGTTAGAATTGACATCCTTGTTTTATAGGAAATGATTTTTCCATAAAAGGTTTAAGTCTCTGCTACAGTGGTTCGAGTCTTTGACAAACGATTTTTATCTTGATCTTGCCAAAAAATCTAGGATAATCGATAAATTCGAATCGCGAAATTATTCTTATATTCTTATCAAAATTTATCAGATATTTTAAAGTTACACGCGTTTGAAATATAAAATGTATCATATGTAAAATATTCTATAAATATGTATCTTTATTTTAAAAAATAAATTTATAAATTTTGTAAAAATAATTTGACTAGTTAGATAATTAATTAGGTCTTATCAATATTATTATTACAAATGTTAGAAGGTTTTCCAGTATTACGAGTAATATAGAAATATATTTATATGTTTCATTCTTGACATTTCTTTTTATTTTGATATATATCGGCATCAAATATTATAAAACTGTAACGCATCTTGAAAACGTTTCATAACATTTAACAAGATATTTTGTAGGCGAAAATATTGAAATAACTATACCAAATTTTGACCAATTGTCATAACAAATAATTCTTTGCGTACGAACTATAGATTCCCGAGTCTATCATTATTCTTTTTGATTGGCAAGAGTTTATTGATTTATTTATAAAAGAATCGTCTAAACCTAAGTGCTACTAACTGCGTTGCAAAAACTTATACGATAATTAGCAATCAATTAACTAAAAGATATCAGAATTATTATTTACAGTTTTACAGCGACAAGTTGAATCATTTGCGATTAATATACTTTGAATACATGATACATATGTGGATAACATACAGAATCATACATATGATAAATCTGATATTCTAACCGATCAGATTTTCTTTCAAACGACACATTTTTTAACAAAGTAGGTAAAAATTAATGATTTATTTATTAGATAAACTTAGATATCTTCTGTTGTTTACAATAAATCCGTTTAAATATTAAAAAAGTGATTATTAAAAATGAGTATTCCTTGAGAGACGCGGTGATAGCGTAAAAATAAAATATTGTATCCCGCTATTTAATAATAATTACGATACGTAATAACGATCAGCGTAAGTTCCTGAGTTACGTTTAGTATATCGTGTGTTTTCTTTTATATATACGTTACACAAATTAAAATTAATCTAAATAATTTAAAAATATGACAACATTGATGTATTCTTAAACATTAATCAAATCTACATGCATACATAAATATAATTATTCCCTAAGCTATGCATAATACTAGTCTTTACATATTTCTGTATTTACAATTATCCTAACAGCATTCTTCCCGTTCTCGTTCGAATAAAACTTACATCTCGATTTACGTATAATAAAATATTCTTTAAATTTCTATTATAAATTATTTCATAAAATGGCAATCGATACGCGATGTTCGGTCATCGACATAATCGTTTTCTATTTTGTTTGTTAATAACAGTTTAAATTCTTTTAGCTAATAACGTGACGCGATTATTCGATAATGGGCTTTTTTACGCCACTATCATAAAATTTATGTAGTTATTCTATAAAAAATATCCGAATTGCACTTGATTATTGATTTCATTAAAATATAATTTATAATTTCGCGCGATACCGCATTAAATTTGTTTTGCGGATATACGCATATATAAAATGAATCGGAGGTTTAATGATAAATATCAGCCAACGTATAAGATTCTTCCAGCATTATACTCCGTTTGCAGGTCTTTTCATGACTAGAGCTGTAATCTTTCGTACTAGTGTAAGTAATGACGTACGATACGTTATTGTTCCTAAAGTAAGGAACAAATCATTGTTGGAAAAGACTTTGTGAAAGAATCATATTTCCTAAGCTGTTCCGCGCCATTGTGCTTCATCTCGCGATAACTTTTTCTCCGCTGGATACAACATAGGAACTGAGATTGAATTTACAACTTCGAACTTCGACTAAGAACGAAAGGCTAAAAAAATTAAATAATTACATAACAAAAAATTAAGATCTCCGGGTTTCCAGATTGGCACGATCGCGGGTTATAACTATGGCGAATACATCGTAGTACACATCGCGATTACACACAAATATTCACCTATTCCTTTCGATGAACTTTGATACTTGCGTATGGACAGAGTTGGAAGCGCGTTGATAGACCATAGAATTAGTGTGCCACCTTCGCCAAATCTCGTTGAATTGCTCGACACAGAGAGAGAAAAAAAGAAGAGAACGAAGCGCTCTCATCGTTCGTACGTGCCAACTTTGTTTTTAAAAAATATTTTACCCCATTTTCGACTATACTCCTCACTGATACGATATTTGCCTGAACATGCTGCTGATCTCTTCCATGGTCTTGTTCTTTGTCTCCGGTACTTTCTTATATATGAAGAGCGTGAAGAACAATTGCAGCACAGCGAAAATAATGAACACGTAAGGGCCTAGCGCTTCCTGCAGCGGCAGGAAGCCGATGCTGACGATGAAGTTTGCGGTCCAGTTCACGGCGATGGCGACGGAGGTAGCGGGTGGTCGGGCGGATTGGTTGAACAATTCTGACACCAGGAACCACGGGATACTTCCTGGTCCAGTGGCGAAGAGGACGACGAACATGATGACAAGCAAGATCGAGAAATATGCTGCCGCCTTCGATGTTTCCTGCAAAGAAAAATTCAATTGGATGATCTCAACATTTTTCGAGAGTTATCTTTATCCAGCTAAAGAACAAGAATACTCCCAGGAACGCATGCAGAAAAATTTTAGTATCATTTAAATTTTTAAATGTATAATTTTAGTATCATTTAAATTTATAATATATAATACATTGTGTAATAAGTCTAAATTTTTAAAATTATTAATTCTAAATTTAATTATTGTAATTTATGATTACATATAGCAATTTTTAAAAAATTGATGCTTAAAATAAATTCTTATATAATTATAATATTATAGCGAATCATTTTAGCACAATTATTACTGAACACATTTTGAAAATTAATTTTGTAATTATTGTAAAAACTGTTACAGCATAAAATTGTATTGTATAGTTATTATTCAAGTAATAGTAAGTAATTTTATTA
>VBVR01006110.1:0-10805 GCA_011638315.1 Tetramorium parvispinum
GTATTATAACTACAATATTTATGTTATAATTGCAATTACAATATAATAACATTATTATTATACTTGTAATACCATATAATAATATGGTATTATAATTTTGTATTATATAAATATATCAATATTATATTTGTTTAAACTTTATAGAATGGATCTAGAGGCACAGCATTGCACAACAGAATGCGTTCCGAGACGCATCAGCAGTCGACTCGTTTTTAGAACGCACCTTCCGAGGAGCGCTCGACAACGACGATCAACGACGATCGTCGATCGAGAAAAACAAGCGAGCGTGCCGAACGTGCGAGAATTATTTTACAACGAGAGAGAAGAGATCGCGTCATCGACACTCGACTTCCTTCCATCTGTCAGCGGGTGAGAGCGGGGTGCGCGCGCCATCGATTGCGCTTCCCACGTCGCGGCCGAGCACGATCGACCGCGCTTTAATCGAGTGCGACGCGAGTTAGCGCGCTTTCAACCCGTGTCATTTGGATGTCGGCCCACGCGGAGGATCGCGACGAGGTCGCCGCCGCCGACGTCGGATCGTCCCGCGATGATTGCGTCGTCGCGCTGCGTCCCGTCCTGAAATGATTCGCGGGAGAGGGTCTCGGCGGAGCCAGAGGACGACCCGAACCGCGAGCGGCCGAGATGGGCACGAGACCGGTCTCCGATCCGACGAGGATCCTCGCGCTGATCGAGCAGCTGTGCGATCTACCGTACACGGAGGTGCAGCGCCGGATGAACAGATACGTAAGTGGAGGACCGCGAGTCGCGTCGCGGCCCTCGCCGCTCGACCAATCGAGACGCGACGCCACCGCGAGCGATCGCGGTCGTCTGCTAGGTTGGATGACGGAACACCGGCTGGCCCGCTCCTTTTTCTTCTCCCCTCCCCCCTCTTTTATAGTAGGAATTTAAATTCATGCATTACGAATTAAGAGAAGGATTTTTTGTATGTTCCTAGTGGATGTCTGCAATCAGAATAAATTGTAAGCAGATTTTGTGTGAAATATGTGTCATGGGAGGAGAAAAAGATTGAGGGGAAAAAAAAAGATTTGTAAAGGTGAAAATGTCAAGTGACCAGAAAATAGAAATATCCATTGATGTTAAATATCCTCGAATTTATGAACGTTTTCCCAATTTCCCACAGCTGCCTTTTTTCAATTCCATTTGTTTTACAGGTACAGGATGCGACGAACGCAAGGCTAGTCTTTCTCATATCAGTACTAGTAGAAACTGAGGAAATGGTTATCCATGTAATAGGCGACGAAGTTCTGGATAGAGAATTGAGATTTCATGTAAGTGCTTTCGTTGCAGAGATTTCCTGGGAAATAAAATTAAAATTGAAGGAAAACGATAGACGACGAGACAATTACACATGGTGGTCAAGCTATTCAGAATAAAAAAAAATATTTATTTTCCCCCAATGTTTATTTATAACGCTCGAAAATACTTGGATATTTGTTATATATCATATTTGGTTGTTATCAGCAATTGCAATTGATCATTAGACTTATCTGATTATTTTAAAGTGCTTGCTTATAGTAAGTGCCACTTGTGATAAGATTATAGATCGAATGTTTCTCTATAAGCCTAATAATGATACCGATAAGATAATTATTACTCACTTGAATTTACGTTCTGCACATTTTGACGTGATATAACTATCTTATTTGAAAAATAAATTTAGTAGCAATTTTTTGCCTGATGTAACTTCTCGGATTACAAAGGACTGAATTTGTTTTGCAGATACCAAATAGTGTTTTGAACGAGGCTGTGATAAATAAAACGTCATTAGCCCTGAGTATTGAGCAGCTCGATAGAGAATTATCAAGATACATTAATAAAATAACTGATGCAACGCCACAATCTCTCTTAACAATTCCGATACAGCATCCTTTCAAGCATTATACAGCGTTGCTTGTGTGCCTAGTAGATTATGTGGATGGGGATGAAGCTAGGCATGCTTGTACAGAGATGATTCAAGAATGCTTCAGGTATTGTACAATGCAATTACAATGTATTATGTAACTGTCAATGAAAATATTCCAATTTCAAACTGTATTAAATTGTTAATGTATATTAATGGAAATATCGTAGGTTTTGTCTTGGATATTTGCTCAGTTCATTGCGTTGCTATGAGGAAACCCGTGTGAAACAACAGTGTCAAGATTTACTAGCTGTTTCGAGAAAGCTTTTCACGTACTTGGGTATGACAATTAACTCTAAATACAATATCCAATTTGCGCGTCTGTTGCTTATCTTCTAAACCAAATCTAGGAGACTTTTCTGATCTCTTGCGCGAGATCATGGCGGAGGTCAGAAAATTGACAAACGCAGAGAGATGCTCTTTATTCCTTCTGGATCCTGATCAACAAGATTTGGTTGCCAAAGTGTTCGATGGCATTTCCACAGGAGAAGTAGATAATTTATACAGTTAATTTCACTTGCAAGTTCATCAAGGTTTTATGAATAACTTCACCTTTTCATTTTTAAACATTCCTAGACTATAAGCGAGATGAGAATACCTATTGGACAAGGTATAGCTGGTCATGTTGCGACCACTGGTAAACTACTCAATATTCGAGACGCTTACAATCATCCCCTTTTTTATCGCGGGATAGACGAGGCGACAGGGTTTAGAACTAGAAATATTTTGTGCTTTCCAATACGGGACGAGAAAGGCATTGTTGGTAAATTAAACATATGTTAAGCATACCGTGAGAATATTACAATTAAAATAAATTGCAATAAGTATCTGAAGATGTAAAGAATTGTGGGATGTTTTAGGTGTGGCTCAATTGTGCAATAAAATCAACGGTTTATATTTCGATGCCTTCGATGAGCAGATCGCGACAGCGTTTAGTATCTATTGCGGTATATCGATAATGCACAGTATCGTTTATAAAAAGATGCAGGATGCTCAAGCTCGAAATAAGCTCAGTAATGAGATAATGATGTATCACATGAAGGTAAGGATGCCTGTTAAACAAACAATAGATTTTATAATTACACAGAATTTATTTGTAGGTGGAAGAATCTGCTGTTCAAGCATTATTAAATTGCAGGGACGATCACAATATTAAAGATTTTAATAAGTTTCACTTTAGTCCGAGGAACGTACCTTACAAACATATACCTTGCTACATTATTAAAATGTTTACTGACTTGTGTTTCTTGAAGCATTGGAGAATTAAAATGCCGACCCTCGCAAGGTATTCATAAATGAGATACGAAATAATATACGATTCAATGAATTTTTTTGTAATATAACGTAATATTTTCGTTAGATTTATACTCTATGTCAAGAAAGGCTACAGGGATGCACCCTATCACAATTGGACACATGCATTTTCTGTGGCGCATTTTGCATATCTGTTGATAAAGAATATGCAGCTTATCGAGGAAAATTATATGACACCCTTACAGGCTCTGGTGTTTCTTGTATCTTGTTTATGTCATGATATAGACCACAGAGGAACTAACAATTCATTTCAAACTCAGTGTGGCACCGTATTAGCGAGTCTTTATAGTTCAGAGGGCTCCGTTATGGAGGTAAGACAATGTCGACACTTTAATTTTAGTTAACATTTCATTTTTCAACTGAATAAATCTATTATTTCTTGTTTAATAGAGACATCATCTTGCACAAACAATGTGCATTTTAAACACCGAAGGCTGCAATATATTTGAGAGCTTAAACAGCAACGAATATAGCGAAGCTTTGGATTTGCTGAGGAGCAATATACTTGCGACTGACCTAGCTTCTCACTTTCGTATCATAAAGAACCAGGAAGAAATGATTCGCAATGGATATAAGAAGGATGATCCTAAACAACAGAAACTGTTGTTCGAAATGCTTATGACTTGTTGCGATCTTAGCGATCAGACCAAAGATTGGAAAATCTCGAAGAAGACAGCGGTAAATGTCACTCAATTTTAATGTTCAATTTACACAAGTCCACATTAAGAACTATAAATAAATTTTAATTTTCCGTAGGAGCAAATATTTGACGAATTCTTTTCGCAAGGAGATCTGGAGAAAAGCATGGGCAACGCGCCTGTTGAAATGATGGACAGAGAACGTGCGTCGATTCCTGATCTCCAAATAGAATTTATTACTAACTTAGTTATTCCTGTCTTTACGTGAGTACATTCAGTAATTTGTTTACTCGAATATTATATTTTATTTTCATTTTACATTTATTTTCTAGTAATCTGTCGTTATTGTTCCCATCGGCGTTGCCTCTAGTCCAGATGCTGCAACATAATTGCTTATTGTGGGAAGTAGCTAAAACCGTATTTCAAAAGTATTCGATGAATGGAACGAAGGGAATAGATATTTTGCTCGATCCCAACTTTGAAGACGAGGTGCTTAAGATGTTTGCTCAAAGAAGTCAATGTTGTGCGGAAAATCCTACTGAATGCACAAGAAGCGGAGAGTAATTTGTAAAACAGCATTTGAGAAGAGGCAAGGTTTAATGACGGTTCAATTTAGAATGTAGAATTTTGGATACAAAATAATATCAAGGATTGTTCCATTCGTAATAATGTGATGTGATAAATCTTTTACAATTGCACTTTACTCTAAAAAAAAAGAATCAAACCGATTTCATAGATTGACTACTTTTCTGAGGATATATTTAAATTTAAGCAATCGAAAATCAAAATGTGATTTTAAAAGCAATGAGCTTGTTTACATTCAAAGAATAGATGTAGATAATTCGTATTTAAATAATCCAGAGTACGACCAAGTAATTAGGATATATATTGTGCACTGCCAATTTAAATAATTTGCTGCACATTATATAATTGATAATTGTATATGATAAATTCAAAAAGGTTATTCCAGTTTTATTAATATAGATATGCAAAAAATTTTATTCACGTCAGTGCATAGATATGTGTTTAAAAATATAACAAACGATATATGTATATATAAATTTATATATATATATACATATATACATTTACAGGGTGTTAAGAAAAGACCGCCTACTAAGTACATTATTCCTTATGAAAAATTGAATCGAAAAGCCCTAAACCATTTTTTTCTATTATACACTTAGAACCAATTCCATAATTTACTTTAACTGGAGTTCAACTAATAATATCCAATAGGAGAATTTGTTTTATATAAAATAACTCTCCTATTGGGTCCTAAATAAAGCAAAAATTATTTTGTAAATAGTATGCGTGGTGAATCTAGTAACAAATCGTACACTGACCAGCAGGAATGCCTAGACATGTCAATATCTTGAGATATCGAACATAGTCAATTGAGCGCATTGTATCTGTATATTTGTGCGCTATGATTGTTGATTATTCAAAAATCGGCAACGCCATTATAGACAATGATGAGAGAATAGAAACTCGAAAAGGTAAGAGATTGCAATAAATAATAATATATAATGAATAAATGTATAATATATAAATTGCAAGTTTTGTAAAATATTTTTAATTCTTTATTAATTAAATTTTTATTAAAAGATTAAAAATATTTATTAGTATGTATTTATTTATTGCAGATTATTTATTGCAATCTTTTATCTTTTCGCGGTTCTGTTCTCTTATCTGTCTGTAATTGTGTTGCCGATTTTTGAATAATCAACAGTCATACGCACAAATATGTATACAGGTACAATGCGCTCGACTATGTTTGATATTTCGAGATATTGACATGTCCAGGCATTCCTGCTGGTCAGTGTACATAAACATTGGACTTAAGTTAGTTCTATGTTGATTACTCAACGCTCGTTACATTGGTCCGACATTCTGAAATGATAATGGACCGATGTTGACAGTGTTTACCGATGGCCAACGGTTAATAAAATTAATGTTGGATTTTGCATTTAGTTAACATTGGACCAATGACTGAAAAATCCTTGCCCTTCTTTATTTATTTCCACTTTCAATTCTCGAAAGTTTACACACGCTGCACCTGTTAGAAATTGTTCACTTAGGAATTCCGGACAATTTTGACATTAAAACGCAACACGTTGCTACTAAAATTTTGTTACTACGATTTTGAAAAAAATATTTAAAAATAAGATATTTTTAAATTAATTTCTTCGTCTCGTTGCAATTATGTCCTCAAAAATTAATTCTCAAATTGATGAACTTTTTGGGTAGGTTTGCAATACAAGAAAACGTTTTTCCGTCTGAATAAACGAACTAAATGTATATTTCTGCTTGTTGCTACAAAAGTGGTGTAACGTAAGAGAAATGAAAATTGTGCTTTCTATCGAACAGTATGATCACCGACAAGATATAATAGTATCTTGTCAATGGTATAACGAACGACAAGCAAGTACGACAACTACGAGCGACAAGCAAGTACGATAAACATGACCGACAAGATCTTCTTCTCAAGAGTAATTTTGTTTTTAGCCAGCGCGCATGTTCTTATGACGCAATCGGATATATTCTTGAGCGCCAATTTCAGCACAAATCGTTAAATTCGTGCTTCGATTAGTCAAGAATTGAACATTCTGGAGCTTGTTTATATAATCAAACCAAATAGATTTTACTCATACGAAAGTGTATAACCCTTGCGACTCTTAGTGGCGTGAGCGAAATTTACGCGAGTTTGCGCGCATAAGCAAGAGCACTTTACTGCGGTGATTTTTTTGTAGAAAGTTTTAGAACAATATTATTTATTTTTTATACGAAGATATGTTGTTATTTACAGTAAAACAGATCATGTTTGAGTATAAATTAATGGATGGTTGATTCAACGTTGCCTAGATGTTTAACAGTCAGTTTTATATCGACAAGAGACATGTCATAAAGCGATTTGATTCTCCTTAAAATATGTTGTTAAACACAAAAATCTAAGAGATCCATATTTTTTTGTATGTGTGCAATCTTATGTTTAAAGGGTGAAACACCCCTTTGAAAAAAACGATCTTTTTCTTTCGGGGCGAATATTGTCAAAAGTATAAAAAAATAGAAAAAATATTTTTAAACAAAGTTGAACGGCTTCAAGAGTACTATACTTTGGTGATAGAAAATTTCAAAATTTCGAAAAAAACATTGAGTAGTGGGAGTATTTAAAAAAAAATTTCTTTAGATCTTTAAAGTACTTTTGAAATCATATAACTTACTTTTATTTAAAAAATTTTTTCTATTTTTTTATACTTCCGACGGTATTAGCTCCAAAAGAGAAAGACTGTTTTTCTTCAAAGGAATGTTTTAACTTAAACATGAGATTGCGCACATATAAGAAAATATAGGTCTCTTAAATTTTTGTATTTAACAACATATTTCAAGGAGAATTAAATTGGTTTCGGACAGTTGTGACATGTCCCTTGCGGGTCATTAATCGATTAATAATGTATACTCTAAAATAGTAAAAAAAATTTTAGGCTGTTTCAAGGTAATTTAAATTTATGAATATAAATTTACAAATTTTTCTGTAGGAAAAATAAAGGAGCTCCGCGACGGGATTCGAATTCAGGATCCTTCGTTCCGAAAGGCTAGCACTCTCACTATCCAAACGCTCCCCACTAGTAACGCTTAATTCCGTACGACTTATCTCGAACGGCCTGACGACCCTAAATCTTACAGCTTGGCCAGCCTGACAAATATATTCCTTGAAAAACTTGAGAGAACAATACAAGGTAATACTTACTTTTTAGGTTGATCTTTTATATTCCCCCTTTTTAAACAATCATTCAAATTCCTATTTATATTATTTTGGAGCACTTCCACTTTGTACACTGAACATGTAATTACCTGACGAGAGACTCGGGTAATAGTGGTGTAAGAAACGGTGTGAGAGGCAAAAATGGCAGTTCTTTCTTTAAAAATTATATAGATTTAGAAACTAAAATTTTACAGCATTTAGATTTATTTATTATATTCTATGTAAAAAGTGTTCTAATTAATTTATACTTACATATACTCTTCAATATTATTGGTAAAGACTTAACAGTTTTCGCTTTAACAAAGCGTCGTAATCAGGAAAAAAACGTCGCGCGTCACAAGGAATTTAGCCGTACATACATCGGTGATGGAAGTGAAGATACTTTAATCTTTTTTTTTTCAATAACCTACTAATCTTGCAATAACGAACTGTCAAAACTGTCACAATAGCAATGCAATGCAAACGCAGATAACTTAACTGTGTTACATTTCCTCATCCTTTCCGAATCCGCCTCTTGTCACGATTTCGGTAACATTTCTTCGCCTCTCCCGCACTCCCTTGTCACCATTTGACGATGACGACGGAAAAAAAATCTTAATATTTTCCACATTTAGACTTTGAGTTGTAATATCTCTGCTAATAGGGTACAAAAAAAAAATAAAAACACTTTTCTTATACAAATTGATCCCGAACTATCCATTGAGACTACTTAGAATTCAATCGGATCAGCCGTTATTGAGATATGATAGTACGATATCCTCTTTAAACGGCATCGCGCGTCAATGAGGCCTGGTAGGTCTCGCTATACTTGATGCGAGATACTACCGTGCCTCTTAATAAAACTTGTTAATCATAATTCCTTTTATATTTTTTAAATTAGATATACATACTATATATTATATGTACATATTTTTTGTATTATTTTTTTTATCATTGGTATATGTACTATAATGCGTAATATTACATATATTACATATATGTATGTATATACGTACATACAGATGTGTATAACATATATTGCTTTTATGTTAAAAATTAAAAAAACATGAAATGTTTCTGTATTTTTCATTTTGCTTATACAATATTATTTTTAATTCTTATATAAATATTTTGTATTTTCATTAAATTATGTTACGTAAGTGATCTGATATGTCCTACGGGATGCAATCTTATATATCTTTGTAAACGTGACTAGCATTTCACATTTGCAACGTAATACATTTACTATCACGAAACCTCTGAAACGTCTGAAACGTGAATATAAGAATGATCTGTGATTTGCTGCATTATAACACATTATAAGAAATAATTATAATAATATAAATATACATATGTAAATTATAACAAATAATGAAATATACAACATGAAGGCATATTCATTGGAATAAAAATCAGTTGTCATTGTTGTCATTTTTGTAAAATTTATTATATTTCTTGTTTTTATATTTACTTTTATTATGCTAATTTTTCAACTATGTCCAGGCATAAATTTAATAATATTTTAAAATAATATAAAAGAAATTATAGTCAAATTGTACATACATTCGACAATAATGAAAACTGAATGATTTTCTAGACGATTTGTTTATTTATGTATTATAAATACCTGCGCAATTGTGTTGTGGAATATAAGAGACACGGAGTTGCTAGTGCAGATGAAATGCCCCAAATTAAAATTAAAGTAATCACTGTCCTCTTGCGAGACATATGGTGTTTAAGAGGATACATAATGGCCATGTACCTGCAACAAACGACATAATGGTGCTGTTTAATATTCCTCGACAGATTCAAACAAATTACTGAGATTTATGGCGTTTAATCCGGTATTGTGGTATCATCCGATGTCATCATCTCTTTCGAGATAAGTCCTTCTCGATTTTTGAAAAGTTGCCTAATAACTTTAAACATTACCATTTATCTTTGTCAAACATTACAAGAATAAATTAAGAAACAAGTATTTTGTTGTAAAGTTTTTACAATTTTATAGCGAAGGATATTTAAACACAGACGATTCTTATTTATTTACAATTCAATTATTATTTTACAAATATATTTTATATAATATTTTTCTTACGTTCATTCTATTTTTTTGAAAACGAAAATTATTTTATAAAAGACTTTATCGTTAATTCTGTGCATATTTAAAATATTTAAATTATTTATTATGCATGAAATTTATGTGAAGGAATGTATATTTTAGATAATATCTATTTCGCATGTAAACCAGAAATTCGAAATATAATTGTGCGAAGCGAAGCAATTTTACGTTAGAAAATGCAGTTGCGTGTAATAAAAGTGTAAATTGCTCTGTTGTGAATTATACTGATATTTTAGATCGATTCCTTGTGTATTACACACGTAACACAATAGTTCATAAAATATATGTAAATTACTTGAGATGGAAATAAGGAAGACTTGGGTTAGTTGTTTAAATTTTTTTTTGATAATATTTTACAGTTAACTTATGAATTGGATAGATATTGCAAAGATCTTTAGCAAGAAGATTTCAATATATGTACATATTTTACAATATTATAAATATTTTTTTATATAAAATTATAATTTATTTCTCACATTAATAAAAATATCAGAAAGCGATTATAACAAATTACCGCATATAGAATAAGTTGTAAGTTATTTTACACAATCAAGTAAAGATAGAAAAATATATAAACATAACTACGGAGGACTACTTTTACTGAAGATTTAAATAAATATTTTTTTTAATTTTCAGATAACAGAAATATGTACTTACACATACTTATATCATGCACATTGTACATGTTGAACATGAATATCAACTTTTCAATTTTTCGTTATTTAGAAATAATAAAATAAAATTAATAAAATAAAAGTAATACAAAAATATTAATTTACTAGAGGAAGTTTCGAGAAACATAATTTTTATTCTATATGTGTTTTTATTCTATATCTATTAGAAATATAAAATATATTAAGCATAAATATAATAAATCTTTTTTGCAACTAAAAATTACAGTAATTCATAATTAGTTCTACTCTGTCATAATTTTTAATTAAGAATCAAATCTTTTAATAGACTAACATATATAAAAATTATAGGTACATTATGAAGTAAAAGAAGTTAAAAAATATTTTAAATAAATATTTTAAAGAAATAGATATATAACTGTCTCTTATACACATC
>VBVR01006111.1:0-10805 GCA_011638315.1 Tetramorium parvispinum
GGATACTGATTTGCATAAAAATTAATAAACTTATAAGAAATTTTTAATTTTTGGTCCGCCATATTGGATCGGCCATTTTGAAATTTAAAAATCTGATTTCAGATTTGTAATCAGCGACCCAAAAAGCACGGGTGTACAAGTTATATTCAAATCCGTTAAAAATTAGAAGAAATATTCATGATGAGTCTACAGACGTCATTACCAGTCGTGACACTTTTTTTTCGCGTCTATAGACGTCATTACCAGTGAACCGGTTAATAAATAATAAAATAATATTATTGAGATATAGAGAATGTGACAACACACTTATAGTGGGAAGAAATATTATCTAAACATATCTCTTTACAATAAGATTTTAATTAATTAATGTAAGAAAATTAAAAATTAGAGATTGCAATTTCAAGAAGATAAAAATTATGCTTGTGTATGATATGTATACTATTACAATATATTTGAAAAATATAAAAATAAATATGTATTAAATACCGATAAAGTTAACATATTTGTTACACGTAAAAACTAAAATTCTTAAATATTTCTTAAAGCATAATTATTTATATTATTCATAAACTTAATTAATTTTCTGCTTTTTTTATCATATTAATAGAATGAAAACTAAGGAAACTCGAAGGATCCAACAAGCTTCACAGTTTATTCTTAAAATATGTACTTTATAAAATTGTTATAAGATTCACTTGATTTATTAATAATAAGAAAGTAATTGAAATTAATTTATAGCTAATGTATAGCTAGATATTATTATTCTTCTACAATCAGATATCGTATCAAAATCGTATTTAAAAATATTATATTTTAATAATTCAACAAATTTAAATTCATTTTTTAAAAAAATTTTTTTTAAATAATTGCTGCAAATGTGCGACATTACATGAGACACGATGCTATCAGCTTTTCGCATGAGTCATCCTTTTATAAGAAATTATAAGTCACGCAATGGGCGTTACGCTTTGGATTATGTCTGGCAGGAATCCGAACATTGTTTTCAATCGTTTTTACAAATGATTCGTGATGAAACATGCAAAAATCCCGTGTACTTATAACCTTTTAATAACCCGGAGAAAAAAATTTTTATTTGCAGACCTCGCGGATCATCACACAGATCATTACAATGGATTTGATTTTCATAATGCATGCACCAAAAAAAAATCGAATTCATAAAACATCTATTGTGAAAGACGTAAGGATATAATATCTATATATTTTTTTTATTATTTAATAATTCTGTGCACACGTCGTTTGCGATAATTATATAGCGGTTACGAAAATTTATCTGGATAAGGTTTGAGCGTACTATGGAGCGTACGTGAGAAGGCATCTTATTTAAGCGCAATACTGAATTAACAATAGCCTTGTTTCTAGCTGCACTTGTTAACTCTTTCCGCTGAGAAATCAGGGCTTCACAACTCGAACGAGAACAATTTCTATAGTATATACTATATGTAATACATTTAGTATCGTAGAAATTTATCTTTTTTAAAAAGTAAAATCTTTAAAAAATTTTTTTTAAGTATGCGACTGCTTGCTAATTTTGCTTAGCGAGTTCAAATATATAATTTTTAATATATAATAATTATGTATTTGAACTCGCTAAGTAAAATTAACAAGCAGTCGCATATTCAAAAAATTTTTTAAAGATTTTACTTTTTAAAAAGATAATAAATTTCTACGATTTGATGTAGAACTAAAATTTAAAGAATTTTTATTTTCCAATAAAGAAAAAAAATAATTAAGGGGATCCTAGGATTTTTAATTCTAGAAAGCCAAAAAAAAGTGTCGCCTTGTCAAAAATTATTACATTTTTGAGAGTCAAATAGAACATTTTAGGATCCCCTTAAGTCTAAAAAATATTTAAAACTGAAGAAATAAAAGCTCTCTTTTTGAAATACATACAGTAGAAAGCAATATATAGAAAAAAATATATATTTTCTTTTTATAAGCACAGGTATGATACTATCAGTTTTATTTATTAAACGTTTATACATATAGACTCAATATATTTATTTTGTACATTCTCCATATCAATTTCAAAACTCTTATTATGTATACATATATGTCAAACACATGTCAAAGTAAATAAAAATGAAGTTAAAAGGAATGTAGTTGTTGAATGACATAGAGATACTTCGTGAGTCACAGGATACATTCTTTGTCGTAAGTGGCCAGCAACTGTCCCTATCGTCGTTTAATCGTTCCCACGAACGGTTAATTACGTCGACTTTCTTCTCGGTGTATTCGCGTTACAGATACATATTGGATCCGAGAAGGGGACAAACGCACACGTGAATTATGTCCATTTCTATCAATGTAGGTTAATTTAAATCTCGGTTTAAAACTCGCTTTGTATCTCTTTCCAATTCTTACATTCATTTCTACCAATGTAGATTAACTTTTAATCTCGGTTTAACTTATCTTGCATCTTTTTTCAATTCTTAGAATTAGAGAAAGATAGAAAATAAGTTAAATCAAGTTAATCTACATTGGTAGAAATAGTCATTAGAACTAGAGAAAGAGAGATAGAGATAGATAGATAGATAGAGAGGGGGGGAGAGAGAGAGAGAGAGTTAAACCGAGTTTAAAGTAAATCTATATTAATAGAAATATATATTAATGAGATTGCGATATAATTGGAACGAGAGAAGCTATTTCCAGGACACCTCCCCTGTCAACGGAGTCGTGCGACTTTGGAATTTAGGCGAGGACGCGACACGCTCGTTCCCGAAGGCAACAACGGAATCGGCACCTGTCAGAAACATCTCTCTCGTCGGCCTCGACCCATAAACACGGAAATACCGTGCGTGTTATTCAACACGGTGAGCTTTCCCCCCGGATGACGGGCAAGAAAGAGCAAATCCAATCGAGCGAGATCCTCGGCCGACGAGAAAGGCATGTTATAGGCTTTCCCGGCAGTCAGCCGAGATGACGTCACGCGACGCGTAAGCGCCGTCGGTCCTACCTCGCCTGGGGTGTGGACAATGTATAGGCAGGTATGGAAAGACGAGTATACACATACATACGTGGGTGTATGTATTTATTGCGAACGTGCGCGCGCCCGCGCGCCGGGAGGGACGGGGGAAAGAGAAAACGAGCGTTGACGTGACGCACGCGCGGCCCGCGTGCAACACGAGCGTCGCAAAAAGGATACCTCGTCGCAGAAACCACCGTCGCACGCTCTCGTATGCAGGACGCGCGCTACTCACCGGGCTCGCGAGGCTCGACAAGGTCACCAGGAACAGCAACAGCGGCCGAAGAACGTCATTACGCGTCACGGCTGCGCCCGTCGGAGTCCGACGGGCGGCCGGGCTCGTTACACTAGTCCTTTGCATCGCGCGGCCGTTTCACCACTGAACGCCCGCTGAATTCGCGAATCTCTCTCTCTCTTTTTTCTCGCGTCACACTTAACCTCGCTCTCGACTGAATACGCGCGACACGTATCACAAGGCGACCATCACGCGCGCGCGGAATACCGTCCTCGATGACGCTGGCCGCGCGAGACCTCGAACGGACTCGTCCCCGCGAACGATCACTATTGACCCGACCGTACAATCGTCTACGTCGACGTCGACTGACGTCGACTGCCGCCCGTCACTCGCCGCGCGATGCTCGCCTGTCGAGGCAGCCGCCGCGAGCGCCGTCGGCGGCGATCGGCTTGTACTAATCCGGTGACCCGCGCGACTCGAATCGCCGCAAATCATCCGGGACAGCCTGCGTATCTCTCGTTGCTCCCCGATGCGCTCGGATAAGACTTTCGTGACGTCGATGGTTCTCGCGATAGCGCAAACATTGCGCAAAAAACGGGCAATGATACGTGCCGACACGAGTTCAGTTCCCGCGGGCAGTCGAGTAGATCGACCACGTGAGCGGTTACCTTGAATCACTCTCGGCCCGAAGCCAAATTTCACATGAATTCGGGACAACAACATCATTCGCTACGAAAACATAAGATATACTATTAGCGCGATAAAAGAAGTACAGTGTGGAGAGAGTAAAGCTTCAGTTTGGAAAGGCTCGTTCATGTTAACAACGTTCCATTTAGTTTGCGTTTGCGCCTCGTTGAGATCCACAGTATAAAAAGCGTATTTTATTTTCAAAGTAAATTCTTCGTGTAATACCCGAAGAAATCATCCTTGCGCCTCTTCTGAAAAATAAATATTAAAGTAATTAACAGGAATTTATATCGAGCAATAATGTGTTTTCTATCATATAAGTTAGACCTTTGTCCGATGGCTTATCTATTCCTACACATCTTTATTTATCGACTTTAGAACTTCCGCAGAGAAATGCTGAGCATTTACGTAATGAATCATTATTTGCGTCTAGAAATGAAATGTATCGAAACGAATCTCAAATCTAATATATCTAAATAAAATCATAACATGTATGAAATTTATAAAAGATAAGGAAAACAAGTTATAAATTTAGAACTTGCTTTTTAATCTAAAGATTAATTATTCAATGACATAAAGATACGTTTTTTTAAAATTAGTTATACGTATAAAGAATATCCATTATTAATAATCGGAAAAGGATCGATTATAAAATACTTATATAAAAGAATAATATATAAGCATAAGACATCTTCCCAGTGAGAAATGATTGATCAAATCAATGTTTTTTTATGTCGAAAAGCATCACGTCGATATCGATTAAACGTCTTTTCGATCATCATTTCTCACTGGTTTACCAATCTCCGTTTCTGGAAAATCAAATTTAAAAGTACGAAACTTAATATTAGTATAAGTCTATGAAGTTTTTAGATTTATAAATTCTTTTTAAATTAATTGCTTTAAGAAAAAAATTCATTGTATGCTTTCGATTTTTAATGTTAAAGCATTTTTAACAAAGTAAAAATTTAATAACAATTAATGCTAATAATGAATCATCTTGTATATAAAATATAGTCATAAAATATTCTTGGATCATAAACAGTAAACGTTTCGTAGGATTGAATCTCAAGATAAGACTGAGTCATGATCGAGCGACGTAAAAGATAGACATCAATATTTACTACTCTAAAATACGTGAAAAGAAAATAAAATGTTGCTTCATTAAAATGTTGCTTGAGCTGCCCTATTAGTGTGATTGCGTGTGTGAATAAATTATAAATATATTCATGATTCCTAAATATATGCGTGATTCATCATAGATCGTAAATATCGATTGACGAAAATTTGCGTTACTTAAAAACATGTGCTAGAGCTTAGAACATTTTAAAATAATGAAAATATTTGCACAAGATCGTTACCTTAGAATATTTAAAAATAATGAAAATATTTGCACAATTTAATTTAAATCTTAATTAATAACTTTGTTATTGTAAATTAGACTGAAATTAGATCGAATAAGTTCAACTTACTTTCCGTATCAAGCAAGCCAAGTACATAAATCTAAATTATAATATTTGATCCAGCAGCGTCAAGTTTCTTCTCGTTTAATTAATTGATTTTATTTTTAAAAATATCCATTTTAAAAACGTTGCTTCGAATGATCAATGGATCTGCAAAAATGCGGTAACAACTGTTAAGTGCTGAAATGCAATTATAAAGTATAACATGAATATGTTAAAACATTCTCATCAATCGTATCAATTCGTATGGCAACGTATCAGATAAGTTAAAGCAGGATGGAACTGTGCATTCATGAATTTTATCTCTTTTCGAAAGATGCATAATTCAAATGTCCATGGCAAAATAGTAGTCATACTAATGCAACCGCACTATTGCCAGGCCAAGGCTAGCAGAGCGATTCAAGATATTCAGAATAAGATAAAGAAAATAGAAGCTTAGATATAAGAAAACACGGTTTTACTTATAATATAGTTTTATAAATGAATATCATTAAGAAATGTCAGAGAGGTGGTAAGAAAATACAAAATATTACAAACAAAGAGATTATCGAAGATAGGACCCACATTTATATTCGATTTTATATTCAAGATCGTTACCTTAGATCGTTACGTTAGATCGGAGAAATTTTATTTATACTTTACTCGCCTTTGTAAAACTGTCTATTACAAAAAAAGTATACATGTGATAGAGCCTATCTTTTATATCTATGATTCGAATTGTATGAAGTGTTTACTTATTTAAATATTATATTTAACTGGCTTTTGATTTAAATACATGTTTACCTTCCAAGAACAAGATATGAACTCGGGTAGCAAGCGTTATTTAGCGTCATTCTGACGTCAAAAAGACTTTTTTTGACATTTATATTTTGACATTAAAATGATGATAAGTAACGTCAGCTTGCTACTTGGGAATAATTCGCAACCATATTTTTAATTTGAAGAATTTAAATATTTAAATATGCTTCAGTAAAAAAACGATTAAACTCGTTTTCAGTACAGTGTTACGTTCAGTATTATCGATTTTTTATGAGTTTTATAATGATTCAACTATATATATGCATTTTGTAAAAAATTATAATAAAACAATTGATCATAGTTATTTGATCATAAATACATAATAATGATGCAATAATTCAAGCTTATCTTTCTTGATGAAACAACTTTTATTACTTGAACTTTTTTTTGCATTATAAGTTGATACATAAATTAATTTTTCTTGTGTAAAAACTAAATACGTATAAACATTTGAAATGTTTTCAATCAAATTGAAGAATGAATTTCGAAAAAAAAAATTAAAGTATCTTTACGTTAGTAAAGTTTTAACTGATAAAATTACAAAAAAAATTACAAAAATTTTTCCTAATTAGCTAGTTTTAGGCTATATAATTAATCATTAATAAAATCATTAATAAAATATAATCATTTTCTTTCTGCAGTCATTATAGCTGCCTCTTTAAATATTTTTTGCTGTTACAACCATTTTTAATTTGCACGTGTATTCTTATACTTGCAGTTTAGTGAATTTGATACGATGAGTTTTGATTTCTCAGGACTTTTACAAATTTTTATCGATGGATTTATGATATTTGCTGCGTCTAATATTCTTAAGATCTTTATTAACACAGAAACATGTGGCATTGTCAGCTTTTCTTCGGTAATCGTTAAATAATATCTGATTAAATACTCTAATGAATTTTTGGGCATAATATTACAAAAATATTCATAGTTTTCTTAAGTCTACAAATTTCGACAAGCATTTTCTTTATTATTAATAAAAATTAAACAATATTTAAAAAAATAAAAATTTACTTTTGTCTTTCTATGTCTTTCTTACCGTTTAATTGAATCTAGCAACTGCATTTATTTCCAATGTACGTATTTATAACTTTGCATGCCGTTAACATTAATACGTCGTATATGCCTAATCACATAGTGCAAGTTCGCGTCTCTTGTGCACCGGAAATAGCATCGGCCCACCGGCATATCATATATTTACGTAAAACTGATCATGTAACCGTCTTATTTACGAAGAGATAAGTAGTTTTTAGTCACAGATCTTCTGCATGACGTTATAAGTTCTCAAATAGTTCTTAAATTTAAAAAGTTATAATATTTATAATATTTAAACATTATATTGTTGGGCTAAAGTACACTACGGAAAGTGAAAAAGCCAGAATGAGAAAGATAAAATTATAATCACCAATTATAGGCGTAATATTCTAGTTAATGTTGAATTTATTACTTGCCTCGTGTATATCCATGAATCAATCGTGATAAAATAAAAGACAAAAAATTTCGTTACTAGAAAATCTATTGTTTTCTAAATGACTTGCAAATCACGAGTAGAAAAATACATAGATTCGCTGCCACGTGTAGTTACATCTCATAAGCTTTTTAGACGCAAGCGTTAATTTGCTCAATAGATAGTTAACTCTTGCACGCGAGAAGTCTTCCTGTTTTTCTTCGTTTTCAGAAAATAGAGAGAATCATGTCATTCCTAATAAGTGGCATTTAAGTTAAGGACAAGACGACCACACTCACACAATTCGAAACCAGTTTCGATGCCTACCTATTCGAAGTGAATATTTATTATACATTAGAGATAAGAATTGATGTGACAGAAAATAGGAATTAGAAATTATTATTTCGTTACAAAAATACAAGATTTTTTTAAGATTCCAGAATTTATAGTATTGAATTCAAATATATCTTCCTTCTCTCTCAAATTATTGAATTTTTCACATTTTTTTATCATTGTATTGGACATAATCTAATCAATGGAACACATTACGATAAGAAATATTTACATTAAAATTAGGAGTAATTGATAGAATGTAATACGTAATAAAAAATAATAAAGAAAGACGTTATCGACTAGTGAGCGTCTAGCGCTGGCAATTAATACAACAGTAGATAATACAGAAAATAGTAGAGAAAAACTAGATTGAAAATTGTGACTGTCCATTTTAAAAAATTATTATTTTTATTTTTTTGAACTATTTTTCATGTATAAATATAATATTATTTACTTATATAGAAATAAATATTTTTCCATCGAGCCCAACTAATCAGGTTTTATATTGAATTGACCAATTAGCAACGTAGACAACAACAAGTGTTACTGCGTGTTTTCAGAAGAACGACAATTAAATGTGATTGGATGGATCCAAAGGTAAAAACGAATTACATTCTATTGCTATACTTACAATTAGCGACTCAGTGAGCGGTCGCGTTTTTGAATTCATTCACTCCTTCTCTCTTTTCCAAGAACTTTACACGAGATAAAAAGCATATTACATTGAGAGTTAAAAATTACCTGCAAAAAATAGACATGAATTCGATCTAATTAATCAAATATACATATTTATTATTTCTCACGGTACACAATACCCACTTTAAATTTATGCACATTGTTGCTACGTTTCATTTCTCACGCTGGAAATAAAAAAATCTATAATTACATTGCGTACACTGTAAACACCGTAGAGAGGAGAAGAGAGAGAAGGTGGAGGCGATCAGCTTGCGAGAAAAATGCTGGTCCACGATCCATTCATCTAACGGATCTAGAACCGTTCGTTTTACTTTCACTTTTTATATTTGAGTTTCTCGCCTTTTTTTTCTCCCCTCCAAGGCCCAGAGAATGCAGGTAAAAGAAAAAGAAGCGGCCTAGCGTGTCGTTGGTGTCGTGTCGCGAGCGTGTGCGAGAAGAAACGTTTTTTTCGTTCCAATATCGGGGGCGTTCCGAAATTCATCGGCGGCGGTCGAACCTTTACCGTCCACGGAGCGTAGGCCGCGTAGGGTCGGGAACAAGGAATTGGCACGGCGGCGTGCCGCTTTCGCGACGCAACGGCACGTATCGTATTTTTACCGTGCGTGGTGTTGCGCGACGCTATGGACTCGTTCGTGAACGCCCGCGGCGGGCGGTGCGCGACGGATTACGTGATTCTAACCTCAGTCGGGCTGGCGTAACCCTGACGCGCGACGGCCCGCGCGCGTTGCCAGTATTGACAGGTATCAGCTGTTCCAGTAAATAAACCGCGCCGCATGTCGACGATGGACGACGTCGAGGACGTCGAGGACGTCGCGCGGCCGTCCGACGAGGACGCGAGCGAGTCGGACGACGGCAGCGAGTGCTCGACGCCCAGCTACAGCGAATTGAACTGGTACGTAATGTCGGACTCGATTCTCCTGAGCATCTTCCAGTACCTGACGCCGAAGGAGCTGACGACCGCGGGCGAGGTCTGCCGCTCCTGGTACAGGGTGTCGCGCGACGAGTTCCTGTGGAAGTATTTATTTTATCGGACGTACAAGATAGATCCGGATGTCGGCATCGTGCCAGGTACGTAAACACGGGCGCTTTGACGCGATCGTAGTATTTGTATCGCGATCGAAAATAACATTCCGGATATTGCATGTAGGAAATGTAAATTTATACCCTTCACTTGTTGACAAAGTCGAGTTCAAGCAGCTCGAAGCAGAGCTGCGAGATTGCAGTTGAATCGAATAACAATTCTGCATATGGCGTTGCGAGGATCATAAATGAGCAAGCGATAATAGTGGCAGATAATAATAAAGCAATAGTTACAGAGAAAAATATGCATCAAATGATATTAAATAAATTTATACAAGTTTTATAATGTTTCATTGGAAATTCTTAATCCTTGAGATTAGCAGCAATGTTCATTGTTTAATTCTTGCTTCGTTCTAATGCTACTTTTTTTTTTTCTTAAATTCTTTAAGACAATCTAGAAAAATCGTATAGAGAAATTTTACATTAATTTATTTATATGCACATGTAATATTTTATTAATATTTTTATATTGTTTTTTTTTGTAGGAAAAACCTCCTGGTTGGGAGAATTCAAACGTTTGGCATATCACACTCCACTAATAGAAACTGAGATTCTTAAAGAACACTCACATCAAGTCTTACACGTGAGCTTTTCTCACAATGGCAAAATGTTTGCAACCTGTTCAAAAGATGGATATATTCTTGTAAGTTTTGCTTCCTATGCAGTTTTCAATTGTTACTTTCTCTCATACTAACATTTACCATTTGTATGCTTTTGTTTCAGGTCTGGCAAAGTCAATATCCTGTTACCATAAAATATTTGCATGATATGAAGACATTTAGTTGGAAGTACACACAATTTTCCCAGTTTAATTGTACAGATACATTGCTTCTTGTGTCTGGTGTTCATTTTGGTACACCCCATAGTACTTCGGGAGAAATAGCAGTATTCAGAGTGGCACGTAAGTGCAAACAAAAGATTAAAATTTTATATATGTCAATAAAAGAAAGATTATTTATTACGAGATATACAGGGTGAATTTTAATGGTTACAACAGCTTTTTACCATGAGAGCTGGACTACACACACATATTTATATTACACTTAGGCATTTAGTATACATGAATGGTCATTATAAATATGTGTG
>VBVR01006112.1:0-10804 GCA_011638315.1 Tetramorium parvispinum
TTGTTAAGAGGACGATATTTTTAACAGGATCCGCTTATACTCTTTTTCTTGTATTCCCGTCCTGCTGGATTAATTTGCGTCCTGGGATCCGGGAACAGGCGGTAAAGTTCTAATTTCGTAACTTGTAATTAACTTGGCCCGCGAAGGTAACTTCGTTTGCGAAAAAAAGAGATGTGGTAGCTACGGAGTTGGCGGAAAAATCTGTTCTTTAATTGCTAATTCAAATAATTCAAATAACGTAATTAACTCCTTATCGATGAGGAGCACACTTATTGTAGATTTTCCGCTCTGTCTTCGATAAGAGCCATGACAACGAACGAGTTTATATAATTGGAGGAAAAATCAAGTATTAGATGCTTTTTTTATAGAGAGAAAATTATAGAGAATATAGAGAGAACTTCACAAAATCGGCGAAGCGTAATAATTGCGAGGCGAACTGTTTCATAATTTACTTTGTAATTAGTAGAGTCATCAAGGTACGGATTATTACGGTATCAAGACAGTTACAGAATCTTTTTTTGCAGGAAAACTACATCTATAGTTAGGAATACTGAAAACGAGAGGCTGTATTGTAACGAAGATGAAGCATTGTGAATTTCTTATCTCAATATTAAGATCGTTCGGTGGATTTCCGAAAACAGACTGCTTCAGTTATCGTCGTTTTACCTTTCGTCGAACTTGTTAAGACGTCGGTCGATGATGGTAGCGGGGCGTGGTCGAGAGAGAGGTTTCTTGGAACCGGAAGTTGTGACGATATCGCGCTTCAACATGTCATTAGTTAAGCCAGCTACGAGTAGCGGGTTCGGATATTCGCGAGGGAAGTTACACCCCTGCTGACTGAGAGGGTAAGGCCTGGTCATTAACGGATGAACTTCGAAAGGCGGTCCCGTAAATCCGCCAAAGCCTCCACCGCCGCAGACTCCCTGGTACAAAGCTCTCGCAAATATCTCGAGATATTGATAATGGAGGCGGGAGATGATCCGCAGCATCTTCCATGTTTCAGCACCGACGCGCCACTAAATACCTCCCGTTAGATATGCGGGGTATTACGGAATGTTCCTCCCCTCTCCACATATAGCTTTCAATTAATCCATAGATAGTTATGTACTTCAATAATTTCATAAAATAGAAAGCCCCATTATTAATATCAATCATTTACGTTTGATACCGCAATAGCAAATATTTTGTAAAATAAACAAATATTGCTAAATGATAAATTATTATAGCGAACTTGTAATGTCGAGAAATTATTGTTTAAAAATATAATATTGATCTGATAATATTAATTTAATAATCTATTTTCAAAATATGAAAATATTTTTCAATTTCTTAAAAAAAAAAAATAAATCAGAAGATGAAAAATAGCTGAACTCTCTCTGCGAAATTTTCCTTAATGAAATCATAATATTTCCTGATTCTTCCGTCTTTGTGAAATAAAAAAAATATGACTCATGTTATTTTAAGCAGATAGGAGTGGCTAATATAGACTTGATACGCACAATTTTTATCGAATTATTCGAGTAAAAAATTCTGGAACATTATCACGTTATATTGCAGTAGCGCAGCCACGTTTTACTCCTCACGTAAATACGTAACTGTGTTTCGCTTTCGCGTTATCATTTGAATTGTTATCCGACGAGTATTGCACAATTTTTTCCCATCGATTTTCGAAAACGTATTATTGTACTTTTTTTAACATCACGATGTAGAATCAATGTTGTACCATGTTTCTGACGGAAAAAATCGTTTTACTTCATTCGAAGCCGAAGGCAAATTTGTTCTACTTCGTAGCTTTGCGGGGCTTTTAGTTTTCGCGTTTGCTTCCACCAGCAAGCGCCGGTAAGCCGCTGTTCTTCTTTTCGCTCTAACCTGACGGCTGTTGGCCCAGACAAAGGCTTAAGCTTGTAGTCACGTCGGATTCACGCTAACTTTTAGAGTGTCTTCAACATACATGCAATTTTCCATTTAGTTGTCAAGCGCAAACATAGTAGCTCGAAAAATCTGCATATTCCTACACGTTCACATATTTCTGCTTGCGCGAAATCTTTAAATTAAAATTATTTTTTCCAAGTAGATTAATTTTGGTACTTTTATTAATTTCTATTATCGGTCCTTAAATGTATCTAATAAAATAAAATTTCGATGTATTTTGAAAGATATAAAAACTAAATGCACCAAAATCTATGCTTTAATGATATACGTTTGAAAATAAAACTGTATGAATAGTAATAAATTACAATCCGACGTAACTATGTGAGATAAAACGAGCAAGAATTCATTGGAATAAAAACGAAGCCTTTCTATTTGGCAAATGACAGCTATGTGTGAAGAATTGTCCCTCTATCGTTTCAAACTTTCACGCATCCGTTATTACGCCGGTGTGCGAATAATGATAACGTCGACTTGAACTTTCTTACGACATGATATCGCCCCCGAGAATTTGTGCAGTGCTTACCGTGGAATTTCGTAAGTTCCCGGAAGCTGTGCAGCCTCGTCGAGGCGTCAAGGAGAAGGACGACTGAGGGAGGAGGGGGGCACTAACTAAGAGAGTTACCGTAAAGTGTTGCAGCGTTAAGTTGACCGAATTTATGTTAGTTGCCGCCGTTTTGGCCGTAGCCTCGACCAGTTATGTCGCATAACGTTCTAAAATATTATGGTGTTTCAAAAAGCGAAAAAGGATAACAAGAGATAATACTCTGAATTTCCATACGGATTTGCGCTAGGGACAAAAGATATTATATACTATGTATTATACATGTATGAATGTATTACATACTATATATAATTCAACGGAAAATATCATTTCTTTTTTTTTGGAGATATTTAATGGGGATATATGCAACGACAGATGTTATGAAACACTAAAGTTCACGCACGATACGTGATTATAAATGATCAGTTTAATAAAAGCGATAGTGGCTTTATCTCGTGCTTATCGTTACAGGATTATATGGTTTCGCCGAATCATGTAATCTGTGAAAATTCTACGTGACTGAACCTATAAATAATTTCATCTTTCATTCATGTTTTATCTGTCATATAACTGTTATCGAATTCTTTCCGCGTCAATAAACGTTTAAAGTCGAAAAATTTCGAATTCTACTTTGTAACTCGAATATATCTGTATCTGTACAATTTTATTATTTATTTATCGTAACTTTCTATTATAGCAAAAACTAATTGTAGCAGAAGTGCTGCAATATTTAATGTATTTAATTATTATATCACAATTAAATTGTTTAATTTACAATTTAACACAGTTCTTTTGCCGTTTATTTACAAATACTCAAAGCGAGACATTCTCCGATGAGTACTTTTAATGAGCTTAAATGCACGCACTTTTTTGTTCTACACGTGTAATAAATCGTTACGAGTATTTGCAACTGATAGAAATTTCAATACTAGATGATGATTTGAAAACATTCACGCGGAAATGAGATCGTACTATCCGTGACATTCTCTACATTGAGAGCTTCAAGATGTCGACAAGACATCTCTTCAAGTTTCATCACTTCATATATATTTTAGTCGTTTTGCTTTATTTTTGTCTTCTTATCGGAACAGAACACGCATTTGCTAGTATATCTGTTTTACTTCTTCTATGTCAAATGTGATATTACCTTCAAACTTTTGATATCAGCACAAATCTCTTTATCCTATTTGATTTATTTTCAAGTTTTCTGATATATTTTTCAGTTTATATTTTCCTATTCCTGATACAATTGATTTAAGAAAGAAACGTACGCATTTATTTACTCCAACAATTTAAGTATCTCTTTTATGGATTTATATTTAAAATGTATAGATTTAATTACATACACATATTATAAATTTTTATTTCATATGTAATTAAGTGCATTAAATGTGACATAATTTATTGGATATCTCTCTCTCTCTCTCTCTCTCTCTCTCTCCCGCGCGCGCACGAAACCTCTAATTAATGTTTCATTAATTACCATTTGTCTTTTGTTGGAATATCGCATTACTAGATACGAAAATTATGCCGTTCCTTAACTAGTAATTAATTATCTCGCCGACACCAAGAACAAGACATATCGAATTACTAATAAACGTGCAAACCCAAGCCATGTCGCGTTAATAAAGACTGAATTACTACTGTTTCATGTTCGCAAAGTGAACTAAAATAATGAAGAACATTAAGTCCTCTCGCTTTACCTTTTCAGTTGTGCAAGTAACGTATATACGCGACGCATCATGTAATATTAAATTTTGCTCAAAGTTCACTTAAACATTAATTTTGCATACTGAACATAAAAAATATAAGTAAGAGAGAAAAATAATAAAAAATATTAATAACATTAAAAATATCTTATCGAAAATAATGACATAATTGCTCTTAATTTAAGAACCTTTTTATATTAAGATGTAACAAAATTATATCATTTTTTATTAATATAAAATAAATTAATTACTGCAAATTAATAATAAACATAGACGTACATAAATTTTGTTTAAATATATTATTTCTAAATTTTATTTAATTCTTCATCAGAAAATTATTAATTATATAAATATTCTATAATTAATAGACATTAATTATATAAATGCCTACTAGTTCTATCACAATAGATTAATTCAAAATTGTATAATTTAAAAAATAAGATTCTGCGAATATTGATTATTTAAGAAGAGCTATATCGCTATTAATTCCGATATTTATCCTAAGCAATTTTTAGTGAATCGACGAGCCATTCGAAACGAGAGAGCTGCAGGTTCGCGATAAGATTCTCGCTGATTCGAGCTCTTCGTGCGAATTTACATCCGTTCGAGTCGACCGCCGCCATGGAAATATTCAGTTCAATCGCACGATCTGTAGGTCGATAAATCTGCAGTCAAGGGGGGACGACCGAGATTGAGTCATTAGTTACGGGGATAAGACTAATGATCCAATCCCTCGAACGCGATAAATCAGTTTCCCAAGCGGGTGAACTTATTCGGCTTACATCGTGGTAACCGAGTGTAATGTCGAACATTCGGCTCGAGGTACGAGTAACGTCCTGGCGAGCAGCGTGTAGTAAATTCGCAGTTATGAGCTGGTTCTGCGAGTATTCCGCCTAGTGATTTACGCGGTACCATACGGCTGACACGGTAACGCGTTTAACGGCGTTACGTCTCGAGTGTCACTTTGAATGGAGAATTAATATCCTGATTCTCCGTGGATCATCCTTTTAAAATTCCAGAAAGCTTCGTTCGTCCATTACCTTTTCTAATTTGTAATTCGAAGACTTATTTAAATGCTGCAGCTCGATAAATATTTTATTAGTTGTATGGCGAGATATTTGAGAGGACGCTAATGACATTTTATCATAAAATTATTTTGCATATAATTCATTTGACACGTTCATTCGATTTCTCACGTTTCTTCGCGATTACTTATTATCTTAGCGTGGGGAGATCACATTTGCGCCGTTAATACTTGTCTTAGTCAGTGCTTGCTGGCAAAATGATAATGTATATTGAGGATATTGCGATGTTCGGTCCAGATAATCTATGATTCATCTAAAATGTATATATTCCCCAACGGAAGCGTTAGTGTCATCTTCTTAATTATGTAGCTTACGTAATTGGTTATTAAAGTTTTATTTTAAATCGTTTAAAAAGGTATATTATTTTCTACGATCATAATCATAATTATTGCAATCATTTATAAATCTATTGTGCAAAATCATTTGTGTTTGCAGAATGTCTGCCGATGGTTAGAATAATAAAAAGAATATGTTTTCCATCGTATGTACCGAGATGGATTTTTTTCTTTCTTTGTCTATGCAAATGTGATTACATTTATCAAAATAAAAAATCTCTTAAATGTAATTTGTTCTTGAATAATCAAAAATGTAAATGCCATCAAAATGTAAATTTATGATTAAAAGATTTGAGTTTTTAAGATTTTAAATAATTTAAATAAACGTAAAAATAAAATAAATAAAAGCAATAATGCATAAGTACAAGTATATACGAAATTTGCAGACTTTCTTAAGAATATTCTTTATACATATAATTTGCTTTACCGAGAAATGATCTGCAACAATTTAAGAGCGCACTAACTGTTCGTAGTAATATATCGCAGTATATTATCATTAAAGTACGTAGGAAGATTATTCCGCATAACAGACATATGTATATATATGCGTTTTACACATGAAGATAATATCAATTGTGCAGTCAGCCTTGACTACCTCTTGCAGTTATGTTTCGAAATAACTTAATATTGCAATTATAATTATCGACGTAATTGTATTATACAGGGTGACCAATGGGAATGTGTTGAAAGTAAGTCACCCTGTACATACGAATTTCTAGCATGTATAATACTCGACATATAAATACTCAAAAGTTATAACATTGATTTATGTTTAGTCATCGTGAATTAACTGATAATACGTTTGCACGAGATTTATAGGCGACGATATGCAAAAGAATAATCCATTGATAAGCTTCTGTAAAATATTGACTTGTTATTGCAAGTTCGTGGAAATTCGCGTGTTTTCTATTAACATAAATAACAAGTGTTACAATGTTTCATAAAAATAGCTAAAATTTTAAAAAGTTGGTTTTAGTATAATAGTAATATAATTATTATATATAAAAAAATTATTATATATAAATTACCTTTAAAATAAAGATTTAAAAAATTTTGAAATATATACGGAAAAATTATAGTATAATTATATTATTACGTACTATAATTATATTATAGTACGTAAAATTCATTCTCTTATTTAAGCAATATATCTTTGTTTAAAAAGAAAAATGGTTTTCAATATTATATTTTTAGGTAAGTAAGATTCGAATAGAATTTGCCTACTGTCAGTACAATTCAAATATCAAAGTTAATTAATGGATGATACATCATTACTGTAATAACTGATGCGATGACGAGAATTTTATTGCGACTGAATACTTAGCATGCAATAAATAAAAGATTTTAAAATTATAATTTTACATGAATGCTCGAAAGATTGAAAGCTTTCAAATGTCTTTATGTGTCAAAACTTATAGAACTAAATATTTATGTGAATTATATAACGTCCTCTATACCTTTTTTATTTACTAATTCCATTCTTATATTTATTTTTATACTTTTCGCACATGCTCTTTTGCTATTTCAAATCCCTTCCCAAATTGATAGTTCCCATAATGTAAGTAATGTAATATGAACGTTAAAGTCAAGGACACATTTCTGTGTGTGCGATCACGAGAGAAACACATATTTGTGTTAAAATGAACATTTACGTGGCATTCATCATCGTTGCGCTTGTTACAACTCACAAAGGTGAATCATAAGGAAAAATTTATAATAATATTTCATTTTCCTGTCGTCATAATGTTTCAACTATTCTTAGAATATAATAATTTCATCTAAAATTAGCCAGACATTACATCGATGGATTTAAAAGTTGTAATTTACGTCATTGGTGGAACTAATTCCACTTGTTTAAAACGACAACGTATCTTTTATCAAACTTTTTGACATTTTCTTTTTCGTAAAGACAATGAAGTGAAGTCAATGGACTGTCCGGGTCCATTACAATATTATGATGACCTCGACTGCACACCGGTGTACACAGATAATTTGAGCCCATGTCCGATAAGATACAACTGTGATCAAGTAAACGAGATCTAGAAAGTACTGTTACATCAACGGTCATTCCTACAAGCATAATCAAACTCTTGCTGAGGAAGATGGAAATGTTTGCGACGGTATTTGCATTTGCACGCGTGGACTTGAGAATGAAGTGTAAATATGATTCCAACATAAATAGAATTTAATATAAATAAGTAATTATCTCAATATAAATTGGGTACATTCGTTTTTATAATTAACAGAATGTGTGTGATTGTGTGTGTGTGTATGTAGCCATTCACAAAGAGATACGTAAGAAATTAAGTTCGTTTTTTCGCTGATTGAGTCTTTCACTTTGCTTATTTCGTATTATAACTACCAACACGAATATTATGAATCTGTTAAACAAAATTATTCCGTAATAGGTATAGATAAATTCTATCAAAATAAAATAGATGCCAGCGAAATAATAGCAATACATACATACACATATATACCATGATTTTAAATTTATTTCTGCATACGTGATAAAAAAATTCATAATTGCAATTAAAGAAATTTATAATTTGCAATAGGCAATTTTATATATCTTTTTTATGTGCTTTTAATGTTTTCTGTATATCAATTATTTTATCTTATTTTATAAGTAAAAATAAGATAAAAATAGCAACATAAATAATAATCCGGTCGCGAAAAAGGAGAATGATAAAAGAGACAAACGAAAGAGAAGCAGAGATATTAAAAAATATTAAAAAATTAGGCAAACGTTTAACTCACTCTACGATATTGACAAATATTATTTTTATACGATGCAAGACTTATAACTTCAAGTAATCAAAAATGTGGAAATATATTATCAACTCCATTTGCTGTTATACATGATTTTACCGGAAGAATCTTTTATTTTTCTGCGAATAGCGCGGCAATCATGAATATTTAATATAGTCGTTCAGTATGTGTGCGTGTATGGGTGCATTTTCTTTCGATATTATGAAAGATTCATGTACGGCGTCACATTATTCAAATTACATCACGTTTTCTCGTACGCGTCGACAGTTCGGGATTATTCTGTCATGGTAACACATGTGACAGATATATGAATATAATTCACGTATTGTAGAGGAATTTGTTTACATTGATTATAAAATTTTTAATGCTATTAGTTTTTATTTTTAATGATTACTTGATCAATTTTTAATTTAAAAATAATTTCATGTCATTCATTTATTCCACAGTTTTTCTAAATTTCTCGTTATGGATAATCGTTCTATGCAAAATCTATAAAAAGTGTATTTAATATAAAGTTGATATAAAAATATGCATTGTCTATCGCATCGATTATATTTAAATTATAGATAATATAAAAATGAAATTATTAAATTCTTTTAAACTGTATAATCTTCCCATACAGTGCTGCGTTTGAATGCGACGATATGTATAATTGTACCTCACTATTACCAAGAAGTGGTTGGTATATACGGAAAGATCCGTCAAAATGTTGCGGAGACCCATAGGAAATTTGTCGTGAGTGATAATTCTTAATTAAAAATTAAATATGTATGTTCGTTTAACAATCAATTATTATGTAAAAATTATCCGTATCAAGAGTATTTTCAAAAGTATTATTATTTGCAATAATATTTTATTTATAAATTCGATTTAAATCGTTATAATAGTTATAATAGTTCAACAAATCACGTATCCATATACAACTGCTTAATATAATTGAATGAAACTATGGTATACTCATAGAATCAAGAGTAGCAAGCAATGTTTCTTATATATATTTTAGCCGAGAAAATTAGAGCTACTTGTGTTATAAATGATGATTATATGGTAATGGACGGTGAGGAATTCTATGTGCATAACGACCCTATGTTGAAGTGCATTTGCCAGCCTGGGTACGAAGGTAATGATAATGTAATATATTTATTACTTTTAACTTATAATTTTCAAAGTTTTCAATACACGTATATGTATCTGTTTTTTATTATAACAGAAAATTTTCTATATTTAGGCCAAAATGTTCCGCCCTTCTGTACCAGGCTGAACCATTCAACTTGTAACTATCATCCTGCATTCAATCATATAGACTATTTTCATCATGTGCTCCAATTTTTTTACAGAATCAAATGGATAAGGAGAGATGTTATTTCAATATGAGATGCCGTAAGTTTGCGAAAGCGATTTTGAATGCTATACACATTTCGTCGTCGCGTTATTCATAACATTGCGCTTCTATCAAATTTTTCAGCGAATCCTTACGATACCGTTGTTTCTATGTATCATCATGATGAATCGGAAGATATGATCGGATGAAATGGTACGTTCTATATTTATTTTTCAATGTCAACTTATTTTGTAATATCATATGCATTTGCGAGATATTATGACGATTTAAAAAAATTATTTCTATATCTTTTAAGAGAGAAAGAGAGAAATATCTACATGGCATACTGAACGTTAAAAGGATATGTTCAATTTGTTATATATTGATTTCAATTCTTGTTCAATGAGAGCATTAGCTCTTTGATCGATATCTATATTATATTATTTTTGTAAATAATCATTCATTATACAGTTAGATTAGATTCTTAAATCACATTAATAATTTTGGAAATTGAAATATTTCATATTCATGAAAAATACATTGAAAACAAAATGAAATTAATATCTTGGCATAGGAAGAGGAACTAGTTTCTTATTTTGTTAAATTATCCCATATTTATTTTCTCTCAAAAATTTTATAATTTGTGATCTAAGAAAAAAAAATTAATACTTCACGATAAATCGATTCGATAATCATATGAATATAGTATGATGTACATAAAATGAAATATTGACACGCGTTTAAACGGTCAAGCGATACTAATTACACAACCGTACTGTGAATCGCATCAAATAGGAGGTAATTGCGACAAACATTGCATGGATAACGAGCACTGCGCAAAATCAATTTCTGTAGCATGTTAATATTATGATCCTATAAAATGATAACTAATTACAAAATATAACTCACTTTATCGCACACTCAGTTTACTAGATACAGTAAAGTGTATTAGAATAATTTGATGTGCTATTAATACTCTTAATATTCCATAAAAATATCATAATTCGTTTGGTTTTCTTTTTCTCAGACGAAAATGTATGTTTATATGGTATGGTGAACTAAAAATGCGACGCGGCGACATATTGAAGCTAGTTTCAAAATATTCCACT
>VBVR01006113.1:0-10803 GCA_011638315.1 Tetramorium parvispinum
GGAACTATAGAACTATTGAAAATCTACCCAGAACTCTCAATAATTAGTGAGTTTCCACCAAATGATACGCCAGCTTCACACACACAAAGTTTCATTAATAATATTTTAGCCTCTTGCATTATAATTTTCGGTGGTAGGATCACGAAACTGTGTTGTAATGTATGCACAATTTTTAATCTGCAGTAAAGTAGAATCGTGTATTTGCGCCAGGTTTCTACGTCAGTGTAAATAGAAATTCTCAAGGATTTATTTGTCGTTGAAATATATCAAACTGAGCTTGACAAAAGCGTGATTAAAGTGCACTTTACTATATTAAAAGTAAAAAAAAAGACAAGAACTAACGGTGAAAGGTCTCAGGAGAACATCAAATTAATAATTTCTTTTTTTTTCTTTCTCTTGTGAGAATCTCTCATGAAGCTGAATATAATTTGCATAATGTGCATAAATAACCGATTGAAACACTCATTAAATGATTACGTCAGGCCGCAAACTAACCAAAATTAAACAAACCACAGGCATTCTCCACGGTAAACGACGAACAGATATTCTCCACATGATTTCGTTCCGATAGAATTTCCAGTTAATCAAACCCTCGCGCTTCCGGCAAGAAAGGATCGATGAATCGTGAAATCGAAAGATATCGACAGATAGTTCGATAGAATTCCCTCGTAGGCGAGAATAACGAGCGGCCGAAATTCTTCCTCAAACATATTGCATGCCACGATTTTTTTACTCTGCAATTTTTTTAGCGCGGCGAAAGTATTTTGAAATTATTCTTTCGAAAATCATAAGAGAGATACTGTTTTTAAATTAAATTCTACTCCAAATGTAATTACATAAAAATTTTTTTCACATTCACACAGAAAAAAAAACAAGTATCACATCAACGCTTATTATACTCATATTATGAACACGTTCATTGCTTCATATATACGCAACAATTTATAATCTTTTTAGAAGAATTAAAAAATCTTAAATTTCAACAATATCATAATCGTATTTCAATACTATAACTGTTATCTCAAGAATAGATATGATTTAATTTTATTGTAAGAAAATTATGATCTTTGATTTAAACAAGTTATTTTCTATTCAACATTTTTTCTTTTCTATTCAAGAAAATTATTCTCAAATAAAAAGACTATTACTTTCTTGATTGAACTGTATAAAATTTTAAAATACATCTTCATTCAAGTAAATTTTCTTTGTCTGACGCAATATAATCTCATTTTAAGATTTTCATTTTGAAACTAAAGATATTGTCAAAATAAAAATATTCTTTTTTTCTGTGCATCGATGGAAAATAATTAAAATTTAGAAAGCGTAAATGTGCTGGGAAATTTTGTGGCATACTAATATATCATATTCACGTCCATAATTAAATTGTCACGTCCATAATAAAACATGCAACAATTGTGTTAATTAATTTAATTTAATTAAAATTAAAATTTATTAATAATAAATTTGTTAAGTAAGGCAGAATTTGTGTACTCATGTATATCGTAAATATTATATCATATATAGTAACAATAAAATTGTTAAAAAGCAAATATATGATATCGTATTCCGATTAATTTAATTTTAATTTTAATATTTAAATACTATTGTCATGCATAATAATAATAATGTTCGCATGACGGTCAAATTCGTGACAGAGAATAATGAAAACGAATCATTATTCATTTTACTAACGCACAGACAATGGATAAAATTTAATTGACCGGAACTATATATGATATTTTTCTACGTGGAGATCAATATTCCAGGAGAAATCTTTGGAGCGAAGCCAAATCAGTTACGTCGAAATTCTGAAAACGGAGTATTAATCTTTTTACAGAGAAAAATATAATTTTCGGTGAAAATATCTTGCGGAACATTGAAAGAGCACTCGTAGAGCCTCGCTATTCTCCATCGAAGAATGCCGAGGAGATTAACGACGCCGCGTTTCGATCATACGTTTTTCGACGCGATATTCGCGAGTAGTAAATAACAGATACAGAATCCAGGTTAGTACTCGCGAAGCAGCGTGGAGTACATTGGTCATACGCGCGGCAATAAATATTTTCGAGACGGCGGGGAGAGAAAGAGATTGCAGCTGGTAAGCGTCCAACTGTTGAGCCGGACCGTATATATGTAAGTCGGCGAAAGACTTTTGAGATTTTACGGCCAGTACGTAATATACATACACATATATTGTATACGCTGCGGGAACTTGTTGGTAGGTCGATGACTGCTACCATCAAGATCGTTATTTCTTGTGGCCGCGCCATATTAACTATTGAAATTTTATTTTATTATTAGCAAACTGTCATTTCCCGACGATTCATAAGTCATTGATAGCAGTGTGAATAAGTGTTATGAAGTTGTGTCCCGTTAATCTTGCATATCTTGCAAGATAATTTATAGATGGAATTATAATTATAAATGTATGTACCTCTTAAAGAAGTTTAGTAGGCAGAATTCTACTTTGCAAAATCTAATATTTACATTAGAGAATATATTTAAAATATATATTCTATAATATAAAATAGAATAGAATTAATAAAATTAATTATATAATAAACATGAGAAAAAGCGAGAGAGAGAGAGTGAGGGAGGGAGAAGGATTTAAAATAGAATGAATAAGTTTTATTACCTTCTCTCTCTGAATAAAATGTAAAAAGTTATTGTAGTGTGCTATCCAATTTAAGAGTCTAAAAATTCAATTCCTAAAGCATTGAAACATTTATACTACGTACATTTTTATTTTGCAACAGAAAACCGCAATATACGTGTGTATTCGTGAAAACTATCGACTATACTGTGGGCAAGAGAGTTTGCTGAAGTTCCACGCGGATATAATCCTCAAGCGCATCCATTCTCCTCATTAATATTCCAATCAGTCGCGCGCGCGTCGCATTCACGCTTGATATCGATCAGATTCTTTTCTGCCGACGACGCACACCGTGGCCTCGAATATCAACGAAACGACGCACCATCGATAACCAGGCGAGGGGAAGCTCCTAGGCATTGGGGAAACTTGCGCCGTCGACGAGACGATATTAACCCACGGCTACGGTTATGGTTACTCGCTCCGATAAGATCAATTTAATCGATAAAGCGAACGATCGCAGTGTACAATATGAAAAAATATCGACTTTCATCTTCTCGCGTGACCGAGAATTTCGCGCCCACCAATCTCCGGCGAGGGCCGATCTCTGGCGTGGATCTCGAACATTGTCCATCCTATGTCATGCGTCAAATATTGAATCTGTTCATTTAAAGTCGCTCATGTGACACGCGGAGCCGGCGCATCGATAGTGTTCAAATTAAACTAACTAAATAATAGAACGCACATTTAGATTATTTTCTGAATTTGCAACGATAACAAAAATAATTTGATCGGAATTTAGTCCAATACTATTTTTATCGTCAATAATTTTTACTTTTCCTATATATTAAAATTAATAGACACAACTGCGACTTTTACACTCGCAAACGTGCATCCCGTATATTATTCACGGTGAAAAGATATCTCGAATGATCCTACGCACCTCCACATAGGGGCGTAAACACATAATAATTCTTTAATGTCGAGACGGCTGGCAGTAATTTATCGAGATAACACCCTGAAGAGAGAGGGAGAGAAAAAGTCAGATAATAAAAGTACCGGTAACGCTTGAGTCTTACATCTTAAATTGTTGTCGCAGCGATACTACTGATTATTCGCATTTAGCAAAACCAATGAAGGATTAACGATAAATCTCCACAAAATTGATAATAGATTATTTCAATTATTAAATTAAATTTAAGAAATATCACGATTAAGTAAAGATAATAAAATATTAAATTAGATTAAAGCGTAATCAAGAGGCAAATAAATAAGACACGTATGCGATTTAAAATGAATTTAAAGACAATTTCGAATAGAAATCATTATTTACGTCTGATAATAATTAAACCACGAATTAAAATACGAGAGTGTTTACGAGGCATCTTCAAGACCTGTCAGCTATCATGCTTCCAAATAATCAATATTGTGCAGTCTATTCTACGATAACTGTCAAAACCAAGGAAGACATTAGAGAAAATATTACGTCCACGAATACCGTCGGCCGTAGGTATCTTGCTGCGCCGTATAATATGAATCGACCCTCGCGCGAGTTACGACCGACCATCCTGCCTGTGAGCAGCCTGAGTCAACAGTAACCGTAAGGGTGTGTACACGTGGTCCCGGGGTTAATCTACTCCCCCTTCGCCCGGTCCGCCTCTCATATAGCTGATTTCCGCGAGAAATTATTCTCGCTCGTTTCGTCGCCCGGTCGGAAACCGAACTGACGTTCGAGAAAGTTAATAAGTAAATACATGCTTCAGCTTATACTCATCGTCCGTGAATGAGAATTTAAAATAAACTCTAATCAATTTGCTTCCCATAAATTAAAATTATGTAATATAATATTGATCAACTATCGTACAAAGTGAATAAAGCTATTCTCCGGAAAATGTCGGAAATTATACAGATGACAAAGCAGTACAGGTGCATCGCGTATTAATGAGAACGACAAATTGCCCTCGTGACGAGTTCCAAAGATTCTTCTTTTCACCGTCGCACCGTTCTCCTTTCCGCGAAAGGAAAGGGAAGATTTCAATTTCTCATCCTTTTATGTTCGTCGACCATTCGATACGCTATCCAAACGGGTCAGGCAACCGGCCAGAATGGCAACATTCGTTGCCTCTTTCCGAAGCAATCCGGAAAGGTACTCGGCCGAAATTACGTCCTGCAGAAAACCTTCCTACGACTCTTATGACGGGCTTTCTCAGGACATTTAAAGGACTACTCCAGACGCTTTTAGATTTCCAATCTCTGCCGTTAAACGATTCTTGAAGACGTTAAAGAATTTTCTTCTACAATTATCACATTCTGTTGCGAGAAATAGAATGAGAATCGAGATTTTATATTATGCTGACTTCAAAATCACAAATCCAGGAAAAAAAGAAATCTCTAATGAGTCTAATGCTTAGCTTTTTAATTTTTTATCTGTAGCTTTCTTACATATGGCGTTCATATAAGATAATATTTTTCAAATTTAAAAAAAAAGTTTCTCTCATGGTCAGTAAATTGAGTTTATTGTGTTGAGTTATAGTGAATGTAAAATGTCAAGATTAGTAAGATTTTTAGGTTAAAAGTATGTTTAACTTAATTCTAATTGTCTTTTAGAGTTTCCATATTTTGGAATTCAGATTTTCAATTTGCACATGCTACGTTTCGAAAGTCATACATTAAAAAAACGAGTAATGCAAGTAATAAAGACTAATGTCCATTTCTACGACGGCAGATTAACTTTCATCTCGGTTCAACTTACTTTTTATCTTTCTCTAATTCTTAGGACTAAAAAAAGATAGAAAGTAAGTTGAACCGAGATTAAAATTAATCTGCTTTGGTTGAAATTGGACTTAAAGAAACAAGAAGAAAACGCAAAGAATTCCTCATAAAACGAATAAAATATATTGAATGTATAAAAACGGTTGAAGACATGATCCATTGAGTGACGTTTATCAAACTATGCCATTAATCTTGGGGCACACGTACATTAGTGATAAGATTAGATAATTTTAAAAGCAACATTTATCCAAAGGTGGATCGATATACGTATGTATATTAGGATAAAATATAAAAGTTGTATAAAACTGAAGTCTGATACTAAATATAGTAGTTAAATTGATAATATCGACACATAATATTTACAGTTACACTAATACGTATTTCATCATTATTTATAACTATGTAAAAAAAAAGAATACGATTAAGCATAAGAAATAAATTATTTAAGTATACATATATAATAAATTATAAAATTAAATTTATACGGATAATATCATAAAATGATATACAATTTGATTTGCTCTGATATTATATGCATTAAAATTGCTCAATTCTTAGATTTATTTTAATTTACAAAAGAACTTTGATTATGAAACATTTAGATTCTCTCAGACTTCAGATTTATTTTTAAAAAAATCTGTGTAACCAGACAGAAACGTGGTAATCTCGGTACACGGTTACACTGAGGAAGCATGAGATATCACAAAACGTAATTTGCATGCAGAAAAATTATTCGCAAGAAGAGATACGCGACGCGTGCGTGTGGTAATAAATTGGTTTCCATGACAAACCTCGAGACGGCGACTTCAAAGTATAACTAGGGGAGTGAAATAGAAGCAGAGAAGAAGAAAAGCCCCGTGGAAAGAGGAAGGAAGGAAGGTGCAGAGCGTGAACGTGCCTGGCACGAACATTCCGCTTGGAAATCCTACACGCAGAATGCAGTTGTAACAACGATGACTTAAAACACCTCCAAGTAAGCATTACAGACGAGGCGAGTGGATTAACTTGACCGCCGTGTGAGGAATGATGTAATAAAATTACTTGGCAAGGGGAAGGGTACCTGCTGGTAATAAAAGGAGGATTGAAAAGGAAACTATGCTCAATTAAGTATTCAGTATTAAGTATTCAAATTGAGATAGCCATTATCTTGTCACTGTAATATCAAAAATACATAATTTTAATTGAGCGATTTTTTGATTCAAGCATTATTCTTGATACGAGTTAATTAATTAAATTATTACATGCATATGAAGTAAACGTGTTTAAAGTTAAAATGTCAAAGGCATAATTGATTTTTATTTTCAACACATTTTACTCGATCTAGTAATATATTAACATAAAATTATTTTTGTAACTTGTCACTTAAATTACTATGATAAAAAATAAAAATTAATATTCAAGAGAGAGATTAAATAAAATTATCATAAACGAGTCACTTTGTTATCAATTCTATTCTAGTTAAAATTCAAAGCTTTCGCGTATGCCATTTACGTATGATTTAAATAACATAAAATACGCCAACAACTGCTAATAATTCGCCAAGGGCTCGTTTTTGCTCTTAGTTTATGCTAATCAGAGATTTGCAGCTACGCTGTAGCAGCTGCTAAGACTCGACGAGAACAAGCAAGCAATTAAACTAGAGACGCGAATATCCTCGGATCTCCGTTCTCCTCTCTTACGAGATTTTAAACCGGAGGGTGTAACAACCCTCCGCTGTCGCGTAGCGTGATCGTCCCTGTCTACGAAAGATTAGATTCTACCTAGAGGGTGGAAGCCCAGAATCTGCTGCAACATCGCTCGTTGATGGAATTCACATCGGCTCGTTTCGCCTTTACGTCAACGACGCAATATTGTTTTCTTACTTTCTTACTACTCTTCCCGGGGGGTGCAGAATCGGCAAATTGAATTTTACAATCGTCTGATTACGCGAAACTTTTCTAGACTCGCTTTACACAGGAAATCGCGACGTCATTCACCCGACCGATATTGAATTTCAATAATATTGGCCATTCTCGAAAGAACTGAAGCGGTTCAGTGATAACGAATTAAAATGTAAATTAAAAAATGAATTGTTTTGCGGTTACGTTGACTTTTCTCTCATTTCTTTTCGTTGTATATTACTATGTTCGATCGTAATAATTAGGGAAGCGGAATAAATAGAGATTGGAGCGGATCGAAAGCCCCTTCACATCCCTTCCAGAATGTCGCACACCAATGGTTATGACACGATAGTTATGACTCATACAGAAAATAGGTTTCATATCCATTTCGTTCCGATTGAAACGGACCGTTTCATTACGAGAGAAGACAATGATTATTGGATTTCTATGAAGATCCTTGATTTAATGCGGGTTATGGAACACGAGTACTTCCTGACTCGGCTCGCGAAGGCCGAATTAGTTTCACCCACATCTGACGAATGTTGCGTCATTTAACCCACGACCTATCGCCGCTATAGCGTTACAGCCGTGGGACGATGACTCGTCATGGGATCTGTCATGTTATAGCCGAATTATCTTTGGTTTGATTATCTAATCTTTAGATCCGAACTTTTTTTACGCTCAAATTGGTTCGATTTTCGCGCCTAGCTAAATAACGAAATTTTGAAGAATACGTATAAAATATTTTAATCGTTCAAATATAGATTTTTTACATATATTAGATTAATTTTATAGTTTATTAATTTATACATATATTTTTCTTTATTAATTTTATACTAATTTTATACGTGACTTTTTTATAAAATAAATTTTATTTAGAGTTTATTTATTATTTAATAAATCATTTTTATACATGATGGATTTCACTAAAGATAAAAATAATATTTCGCGATGCGTTATTAATAAAAAAGTTAATCATGTCAAAAATGGATTTGAATCATCGAAATAAAAACAATGACAAAATCCTTTATAAAATACGATGGGATAAATTACGCTATCTTTTTTCATAATTTATTCCTTCCTATTATTCTCTTTAAAGAGGATAAAGAGGATAAGAAAGGTAGAAGCGAGTCCTTTAGCGTTCATTTTGAACAATCGCTCCGCTGGTGGTCCGGACCGGCTCAGATAAATACGGATTGCCGACAGTTTTTCCCTGAGAAAAAACCGAGTAAAACGTTTATAAAGGTCGTAGGAAGTTATAAGAAGAGTTAGATTACTTCCTGAGAGATTTATCGACTATGGTCACCATTACATAACTCCGCGATAATATCAGTATGTGAAGTTTTGACCTCATTTCTAGAAAATAATAACTTTAAAGCCTCCTTGACTTGCAAGTGTTCTAACTTCGCTCTGCAGCTATAAAATGCTAATGTTGATAACATTACATTATTATAAACGGTGTTTCAATAAATTATTGAAAACACAAGCTACATAATCGTTCTTAACAAGAAAATGACGTAATACTAATTTGATACAATTGCAACTTTTGCAACTTCAAAGCGGGTACAAAATAACTTGCTTGAAAACTCAATTACTGAAAAATCAAAGTTTTGTTTAATCAGAAATAAATATATTTAATAAATGAGAGAGTTTGCAAGGCGAATAATAGAAAATTTATATTTTGCATTCAGATGTGCTACGAGATTGTGCGGTAAATCGATTTTCATTCTTCATATCGTGTGGCTGCATCGTCGTAACGATAATCCAATATATGTATTCACGTGCAAAACGTTTTATTTATTTGCAGTATTAATTTCCACTGAATTGTATTGCGGTAAAGAAGATTCTGTAGAAGAAAATGAAACGGGCGAAGATATGATGATCGTAAAGCGCGAAGGCAGCAGAGTAAAGAAAATGAAAAAGCAACACCGCCCGCGGCAGGTAAACCGCGCACCTGCTCTATATAACGCAAGACGCGTCAAACTCGACAATGAAGTCTCTTTGAATGGAGAGAGAAAAAAAAGCTCGTGGACGAAAGAGGCTGAGTCGAATAATCTGCCGGCTTTCTCGCGTATCACGATCTTCTACACGATGCTTCAAGAAAAATCTGCCGGAAGATCGGCAATATATTGCCGCAGATGATATTGAGCAAAAAAAAGTTATAAAAACAGCAAAAGAAAGCCGAAAGAATCGTATAATTCTAATTATTATTAAATTTATACTTTTAAATTTAAAATTTAAAAGAGATATTTTCATGTAATTGAAGCGGATGTGAAAAAATAATAATTAATAGTAATAAAAAGTAAATATAAAATATAAAATAAAGTTTAGTATTTTTACTTATTAATTTACGTTTCAAATATTTTTAATATAAAATATATACTAATTTTCAGTTTCAGAATTTTTCTACAAAATTCAAAAATATTCTTGCAACGATTAATAAAAAACAACAAACAGACGTGCATAATCTCGCGTACTTATTGCGAGATTTTTTGCATTGTCCTGGGTGAATGTTCGTCGCGATCTCATTTACATCGTAAACCTCACGCGACACGCAACGGCACACGTCTGTATAATTCCATCGCTCCAGCGTTCCTTCAGCAAAACCCGTCAGCGTTTTTTTTCCGACTGCGAGCGCTATCCGCTTGGCGAAATATAATTAATTGCGGGCCGCGTTTATCGCGTGCTGATGCGTTAACGAGAACCGCGTACCGAAGTACAGTGCGAAATCAAGACGTATCGCGAATTCCGATCAAAGGAGGGGTCGAAGAAACGGAGCCGTGAACAAAATGCGATATTTAAAGCGTAGTGCAATCAGATTCCACGCGAAAATACGGTTCTTCCTCTCGAAGAACTCTCACGAAACCGCCGATGCGCCCTGCATCGGCCGATAGCTCAGAAATGCCTTGAAAAGGTGGCGTGTCGAGTCGAGAGGCGTGGATGCTCGCGTGTATGAAATATCCTGAAGACCGTGGGAATCGTTACAGATTATCCTCCATATATGTATCGCCGTGTCCTGAATATAGGTGGATCAATAACCCGACAGATTGCAATCCTTGTGCCGATATACAATCTTGCAAGAGAATGCATCCGTAAGCGGACACATTGTACACGTAATAATTTGAATAACATCCATTTCTACCAATTTAGATTAACTTTAATCTCGATTTAACTTACTTTTTATCTCTTTCTAGTTCCAAGAATTAGAAAGGGAGAAAAAGTAAGTTAAACTGAGATTAAAGTTAATCTGCATTGGTAGAAATAGATAAAAATTGATAGAAATAAATCAAAGTTCACAAAATCCCAACGAAAAAATGTATATTAAATTATATTTAAAGCTGCCCTTTGAAAGCCCTTTGAAAGATCTCCGTAAAACGTAATCACTCTAAGCCGAGAAAAATGTTTTGTATTATGAATTAAAAGTTTGGTTGAAATATACCCAAGAAAATTGTTTAGTTGCTGTAAACAAATATGTTATGCTTATATTTCGTTAAATTATTTTGGTGTAAAGAACAAAACTATCTTATTTTCTAAATCAAAACGATTTAACAAAATATAAGC